>CABFVX010008435.1:0-20698 GCA_902151425.1 Timema shepardi | reverse complement strand
TATATATATATATATATATATATATATATGTATATATAGGAAGTATACATGCATTTCAACCTTATATTTCTCATACAGTAATTAGTTATTAGTCATTAGTCTATTTTATTAACATAATTGCTGAATATTTTGCTGGCCAGATAGAATAAGTTGGTGCCCTGGATTCAGCCCTGGGCCGTATGTTGCGGTACGCTGCCTTAGACGACGTGGGTAGTGATTGTTTTTAAATATTTGTTTTCTAAGGTTGAATTTGTACTTGCCTCTCGTAGCCCTTATCCTAATGACTACCCCTACCAGTGAGGACAACGTTCCTTATTGTTTGGTTTTAGACACGTGGTTGTTGGGGGGTGAGGCGGGGGATGCAGAAGAGGCGGATTTGCTGAAAAAGGTGAGAAAAAACTTCTTATCCAGTTATATCTGCAACCGAGGTCAGCCGAAGTCTCCCGATTGTTTGGTGTCGTTCAAGTCCAACTAGTTTAGTAAGGTGAACTAGATTGATTCTTCACCTAGAGCAGGGTCCGAACCCTATGCCCGCGGGTACCATGGCGCCCGCCAAGCCTTTTGTGTCTACCCGCCACTTTTTGACCACAGCTGAAATGTTCTTGACTAATAATTTTTATCTGTTACTTTTCTGACCAAAATAGAGTGTGTACTTATCTCCAGGTATGTTGTTCTCAAGAAGTTGGTGATTGAAAGTCCCCCTCTTTACAATCCCTCCTTCTCATTCCTCTTTCATTGCAGGTTCATTTATAAAGTGGATTTTTACTCGGAACCACTGTAGTTTCAAGATGAATAGTTTTGCTTTTTCCTAATCTCAAAGACCTACCCCCTTCAATCATGCTCTTCACACTCACTAATACCATGCTAATACTTCCTATTTCCTTTGTAAATATCTTGGCACAGGTGTACCCAGCTTTGTTGCCTGAATAAACACAGAATAAATTTATATTTTTAAAATGTACCCAAGCACTAAAATGGTGGTGAGTAGTTAAATAGTTCCTTGTGTATTTATTTTGGTCTTGTTATAACCCTCTTCCCCATCGCTCCCCTCCCCCTCCCACCATATCTATGGCCTTGAGTGTTACCTACAACCACATGTAACGTTACGATCGCTGTTGGAAACTTAACATGACAGTTGATCGGTCGTGTGTATAGCGTTAAGGCTGACTTCTGAGCCTGGCGGGAGTTACTAAATTTACCTTAAAAAAGTAATTGTTGACCACCGCATTACCGTTAGTTTTGAATGTGCTCTAAGGTACAAAATGGTTGGGGACCTCTGACCTAGAGGATCCGTTCAATCAAAACAATTCGTTCGTGAACGATACATCTCTAGAAAGAACTGCTTTCTCTAAGAAAGAAGAGCTGTCAACTCAATCAGTATACTTGAGAAGTTTCTAAGTCTAATAATTTGTTTTAACTATATTTTCCTATAATTTTCTTTATTCCCTTTTTAATTTGATAGAAGTGTTGCTTTCCTTGTTTCCATTGAATAAACACCATGTTATAATGAGTTCATAGAAAAATGAATGGGCATCAAAGTGAAACTCCAAAGTTTATATTAAAACATTAATTCTATATGTTGCAAATCATGCAATCAAAAAAACTTCACAATTGTGTACGGTATCAATAATGGCTTGATATTAAATATTTTTTCTGTAAGTTATTTCACCAAGTTTTAGTGTTTATACCTACTTATTTAACATCCACAGCTGTCAATAACCTTATTCGTTCTACAACATTCCTTTTTGTCCATTTAATCAATTGTTTTAAATACTAACTATTATTTTGATTTTGGCGTGTGTATTTCTATGCCATATATTATGTTTACAATTCTTTATAATTGTTCCACAAATATAAATTAAACACTTTTTTTTAGACAGTTTGAAACTATCTACCTATATATAAGAGAGACCTGCAATCACTGTAGTTTATTTAACTAAGTAAGTAGAACAAATTTATGAATATGATAAATCGTCTTTCTCATCTTTGATAAAGTAAACAAATCTCCCGTAATACTGTAATTTTCATATCGAACCTAGGTTCGTCTGGTTTAAGTTAGAATACACGATTAAAATATATTCTTATAATGCAACACCTCATAATACCTTTGTGGTGACAATTTTAATCTAAGTGTGTGCAAATAAATGGTTAAAAAGAATGAACTACCGGTAAGTATTTAAGTAAACTGTAGTGAAATACGTGTAGTTTTAATTGTAACCCCTCTTTCAGGGCAGGGAGAATTTTATTTTTGGGGGGCTTCAAAATCGTAGGTTTATGACATGACATAATGTAAAACTTACTAATAAGCCCTAAGAAATAACGTTATTCTATTCAGTAGATACTTTTTTTTACCCTCCTTTCCCCCCAGTTAATGTTTAAAAAACTGGATGCTTTAAGAAGTTATTTGCTGTAGTAATTTTTTGACATTTGGATACTTCTACAGGCTAATAATTGAGGTAGGGCCTAGTCCTTCAGCAGATTTTTGAAAAGTAGAAGTCTCTAAGAAGTGTTAACCAGATTTTGATTGATTTAATTATATAACTCTAGAAGCTATTTGGAATGGTCTTTGTCTGGATCTTTTTTAATTAAATGCCTTTCAAAGCTATTTAAAGTGGCCTTAAACTAAAATACATGTTTTTAAATTACTTTATTTGTAGTATCGCACCCCTATCCCCCACCCCCCTCAAGGGTTATTTTTTTAATCAGCTGCCTTTAGTAGCCATTTAAAGTCGCCCTTCTCTAGTACATTTTTGAAACATGAATGCCTTTTGAATTTGTTTGATATAAGGCCATCTTTAAGCTTTATATTAAAAATGGGGTAGCATTTGAACCTTATAACCCTCCTTATTCTACGCTTATGCTCCCTTTAAACCATGATGAAAGACAGATGCAAGTAAGCAAACCTGAACCCCTCTCCCCCTACCACTTATAAAGGGCTACATTTGGAATTACATCCTTGCACATCTCTACTTTTTTTTCACATGCATCCATCTCTTTACACTATTATGAAGTTAAAATTTAGAGGAATTGTGCTCATGTTTGCAAGAAAGAAAATTGGGAAAACTTTTTTTTTAATCTCCAGGCCTATAGACACTGCTGGATTTGAACCCCTTCTCTTAACCAGGAAACCAAATTAAGATGAGATTGACTTATTAGTCCATGGGCTGGGAGTAGTAGAAGTTTTTATAGACATGTAGTGATTATTGGAGTAAAAGTTAAAGATGTTTCATATTATTCACAAGTGGATTTCAACAAAATATTGCACATACACATAAGTAGGCTACCAGTTTAATTATCGATAAACTAGTGACCTAGAAATGAAACTAGTAATTTATTTGAGCCAGCATCAACCTGGCTCATCTTCAGGCTTTCGGATAGTATTTCATAGGTCCCAAAACCCTTATCAAGCCAATGTAGTTGTATTATAAAGTTATAAAATAAATTACCATCGGCATTTTGTTTTAATTTATGTTTCCATTAAAGAAAATAAACACACCTTTGCAAAACCACAATCTTGATTCTCTATAGGCAAATAACATTTATTCTAATTTAAATACATTTTTATTTATTTCACCCATACAAAATAATTTTAGTTTTTAATAATCTAATTTAATTACTTTTTTTATTGCACCTATACAAACAAAGCCTAAAAATAATTTTATTTTCACACAATTCAAACTAGGCCTAGATACAAATAGCCAGCCGAGAAAAAAACTTAAGTTGACACAATTCAAAATAAATACAAATATCCAGCTTAGCGAAATGTAAAAGGAAAAGAACAAAACATAATACACCCCTTTAACTATAGCTAGGATAAATTTTTTAAGTTAATCATTGAAAAGTATATCACCATGGAGAATTTTTCAGGGTAAAATTGAATATGCCTGAATAAAAACCACATGTTTTAAAGTTGTTTCAGAATGTAGGTATTATAACAACGTGGAAAGTTAAACTTTCTGCACTGTAACAATATATTTGAAAAGCTATTAGTTGATTTACATAAACACCAACATTAACAATATCAAATTAAAATTTATAGCAAGTGAACAAAAGTATCTAACAATTCTGGGAACAAAGATCAAAAGAAAGAATAACTTTTTCTTGTCAAACTATTAACTTAGGCCTACATCTTAACTCTTCATTGGATGCTATTTCATCTATTATTTCATTTTTGTTTTGATCATGGAGCAAGTCTTTTTCAAAATAAATTGACTAAAGGGGAGACAAAATAATTTGGCTTTATAAATTTGAAAGTGGCGCACAGGTTAGTAAAGACTCCGGATCACACTATATTTATTGTAAAACAGAAAATGCTCAAGGTTAAGGCTTATAGCATTTTTCGAGGACGGAATTTTATTTACCTTGTGTTTACCTTGAAGCTCTGTGACTTGAATGGGATATAGTTTTCAAAATGTTTTTTTGGTGATAGATGGGGTTTGGACTTAAGAAATTTCTTAGTTTAAGCAAATCAATAGGGTCTTCAAAGTCATTTGAATCTGCGTCAGATGGGGTTTGGACTTAAGAAATTTCTTAGTTTAAGCAAATCAATAGGGTCTTCAAAGTCATTTGAATCTGCGTCAGATGGGCTTGTTTTGGATTCATCTGTTTATTTAGCAATGAGTGGTATTTCTTTGGCATTTCTATCGACAACTGAAATGGATGATGCCGTTGTTTCTGATTAATCTAACGTATCGACAATCTCCATATTCACATCTGCAAATGGAATTTGAAATGAAGGAAAACAAATAGAATGTATCTTGTTTAATTCCACACATTAGTCATCAGAAGAATTTTTTCAAAAATAAAAATCTAATTTTAAGATTTAGTAAAAAAGGCTTCATATTTGCCTGGAACATTATGGCATCATAGTTCTATTTTTTCTGCACCAGACCATAAAAATTATAAACTCGACTTATTTTAGAGAAAGAAACATGACACATATGTATTACATTAATTTACTACTTTAAATAATTGAAACCATTGCAAACTGAGTAAGACGACTGCCCAAACTGTGTGCACTGGTTTAAAATAGGAAGGTGGTAGATAGAATACACAAACATAGTTGTAACTTTGAAAATCACTAGTGTGCACAAAAGTGTGCGATGGGAGAGGCAGTGGTCAAATGCATTGCAGCCCCCTGACCACTTCTCGTACACATGTTACAATGCAACACAGAATTTTTATTCTGAGGAAGGGCATCTGGAGGAGGAAGCACTCCATATTTCAAACTTGCATAGGATAGGGGAAAACACTTTGTTATTTAAAACTTGTAAAAGTTTATGATGATGTAAGAGATTTTATTACATTCCCCTTGATAAAATTACATCACATAACAAACAACAATCATTATATTGCATCTGCCATGGGGCCAACTCTGGGAACCCGTTGGCACATTCTGGTCAGCAATCTACGACTAGCCAACCTGGCCAGGCTGACTTCGCTTTCAGCAAGTATTTTATAATAACTTTTTATCTTTCACTTGGTAGCTCTAGACGTCTCATATTGCTTGTACTCCTCACCTACTCTTTAGTGTTGGCCTATGTCTCACATTGTGAAGAATAATCCAATTATGATTTTTAATTTAAAAATCTTGGCATTTTTAGATCAACAAATGTCTTTGTATTATTAATATATTAATTACTTAGCTCCAAGAGTCGGTCTTGTATAACATCCAATGACGTAGAAATAACAACTAGTGATGTCATCCTTCAGACTACTCCCGAGGGAAGAATCCAGGCCACCAGAAGTCGCAAGGAAAGAGAACGCAACCCAGACAGAATTACTCTTGATAGGTATGCTATAATTTGTTACATGCTGTCCAAATAATATAATTTGGGGTAGTACTTATCATATAAAGTAAATAAGATTTCTTAGGCCTTATTTAAAAACAAGAATGAGTCAAATTGAAAGGTGAGAAAGAAATGAGTGGCGTTGATTTGCAATATAATAATGTACTTTCATGCAGACGGTCTAATAGCAAGAAAATCCATGCCACTTCACTTCTCATTCACTCTTCACTTTTACTCATTCTTGTTCTTAGATATTATGGTCTTTTATTTCCAAAATATTAACATTTTATTATTAAACTTAACTTAGTAAATTAATACATAAATAAAAATATAATTTCTTTAGCTATTTTTACAAAATAAAAAACTTGCCAAAAAACAGTATATTGGTTGACCATGTTGCTTAAATGTTTTTGAGAACAGGTGGCTCAACTAAAACTAAATCCCAAAGAATTATTGTTTTTTACAAACACGCAATAATCATATACAAAGACTGCACTTAACCTTTTTTTCATAGCAAACTCAACTCTTGCAAATGAGACACAATTATCTTTTTAACTTGTTTGAAAAAATCTTGAACATCAACAAATGAAACCACATAATGACTTATCCTCCCGAAAGAATCCATCTGCACTAAACCAATTACAATCGCCACACTCACTAGAGGAAATCACAAATATAAAAGCCCAAATTAATGTTTATATTATCATACAAATTTAGCTTTCAAACCTTCCATTATATAATTAATGTTATTACACAATCTATCTTAAACTAACCTAACCTTTCATGCATAGTAGATTAAAATTTTGAAAAATATTGAGCAAATAAACACTTTAATTTCTGTATGGAAAGATGACATCATACACCACAAATAACAAACTGTAATGCAAAGAGTATAAGTCATCACAAAAGATAGTCATTATTTACATTTATACGCTTCTCCACTGATTTTAATTAATTTTGTTTTGGTTGTTTGGCTACTCAAAATTTATAAATTCTGTATTATTCGATTTGACTTCTTCTTAAGTATCTACTACCTATGTAATAATAATAAAAATAAAATAAATAAATAATAATAAAACAATAATAAAAATAAAAACAATAATAATTGTATATTTATATAAATTATTACTATTATTATTTGTTAATATATATACACACAATTATTACTATTATTATTTGTTAATATATATATATATAGTAAAAAACAAAGAAAATTATTTTTAAATTCTCCATAGGCCTAACTAAGGTACTATTCCCACATAATTTTCCAATAAGTTAACCCATAACTTAGATAATCAAAACACTGTTCATTTTAGGAGGGGCTTGACTCAGCTGCCAGTTATTGTGGGGGAGCCACGGCTGCGCTTGTTGTCACTACAACACAACCTGCTTGCTAGATTGGATGGGCTGTCTGCACTAGGACTTTGTCGCCTTGTGTTTCTTGACCTTTATGATAATCAATTAGAAAGAATATCAGGACTTGATACTCTCATTAACCTTCGAGTACTACTCATTGGTAAAAACAGGTATTGATTGCTCTTCTTATGTGACTTGTATAAATTTATAATAACTTGCTATAAATACTAGTTGCTAGTTTTACATCAAATCATACTTTTAATTACAAATTAAATTTAGGATTTGTTTATTAGACAAGAATTCCTAATACTTTATTTTGTAATAGGGTGGTTGAGAAAGTGAAAAATGTAGAAGTGTTAGACTTACATTAACACAAGTATTGAGTGCATCCCACCCCCTCTTCCCCAAATATATATTTTCTTTGATGGAATGAAATTCCTTCACATTAAACTTAAAGAGCCCAACTCTGCAACCACCCCCCTACATGGTAGTACCTAACTTAAGTAGCTCGAGCCAGGTGTCCCATCGGTGTGCAGTTTTCTGTAATTTACTTTTGAAAACAGTGAAGCTTAAACCAGTGATACTGTTTTATTTTAGAATGAAAATACTTAAACTGGAACCAATGTTGCTGTTGTAAAGATAAGAATGCTTAAAACCACATTTCAATATGTTTTCTATTCAAGCATAATCTTGTCTCCAATGGTTGGTTAATGTCTCATGGTATGGGTTCTTAAATGCTTTACCAACAGTTAAAGATTTATTTTATTAATGAGAATATTTGACGTTAGAGTGTATTTGTCTCATACATGTGTACAAAGGACCACAAACTGGAGAATCATCTCTGTCATTGTTATGCTAGCTAACAATCTCCACCTTGTCAGAGCTTCAAGGGTATAGATTAAGGCTCTCATTAGAACACAACACTGTATAAGATATATATCATCATCATTCTCAACTATTTCCAGGCTTAGTAAGTTAAGTAAAATACTGTCATCTTCCTCCTTTAATAGCTTTCATTCTTCTTTTCTCACTTGCACACTTTATGTTATCTGCTATTCCTATCTTTTCATGGTCTCTTTTATGATACTTTTTCTACATACTTTATCTCCATCATTATCATTGATATTTTCTCTTTATCCACCAACATTACATGCCTATACCATCTCAGCATTTATACCTCTACTATCATTCTCATACTCCCTGTACTCCCACTCTTTCCTGGATTTCATTCCTTATCCAGTTTCTCCTCTTGACAGATAACATACTCCTCACAAACTTCATTCATACATCCTCCACTTTCCTAGTCTTTCGTATATTCAATGTTTATGATTCTGCTGCATATGTGACTAAGTACAAAGTACACCCTATACATCACTTCCTTGCTCTACAAGGGCATGTCTCTTCTCCATTGCAGGTTTCTTACATACCTATAGAGCATATCCCCTTGCTGCCCCCGCCCCCTTCTTATTAGAACCTCTCTACTCTCTTATTTAACTTCAAATAGGCTTCCAAGATATTTTACTCTCTAGAGAATTATCAGCTCTATTCCATCCAACTTCATAGCTTTACCATGCCTTATCCTCTTCTATATCATTATCATAACTTCACACTTCGCCGTCATATAACTATTGTGTACTAACCTTCTTTGGTATCGACACTTCATAATACTGGCAGTACCAATTCATCATCGTTGCATGTCCATGAATAATACAACCCCCTCTTTATTAATAAAGATTCTAATTCAGCCTGAAAATTTCAAATGATTTGCGTTTATTGGGATAGTAAAGGTAAAAACGAGCTTTTATTGTTTTTTGTTGAAGGATCCGTCGTATTGAAGGCCTAAGTGTCTTAAGCAAACTAGAGGTGTTAGATCTTCATGGCAACCAGATCTACCAAGTGGGAGGGTTGTCCACACTGGGAGAGTTGAAGGTCTTAAACTTGGCCGGTAACCAAATACGAGTAATTGGGGCCACAGACCTTCAAGGGCTGAGATCATTGCAAGAAATGAATCTGAGACGCAACCGCATCAAGCAGCTGCAGGGTTTCACAGACACACCACAACTGCAGAAACTATTCTTCAGCAACAATGAACTTCTCACGTAAAGTATTAAAAGGATTAAACCTTTTATTCATATTTGATTTCATAGCCTCCAGCTATTAGGAGAAACTCTCTATTTTATTATGTGATGAGCTAAAAATGTTATAAGTTAATTCAAAAATATACTTAAACTAGTCATTACCTGCATCATTGGTTGCATGTTAAAAACGTTCACAAAAGATTGGATTGTTGATGATCCTGTTTAGGTATATTGATGGTGGCTTTACTTAAATGGTTTTCAATTTTCCTTCCACCCAAATACAGCGCCATTTTCTCTAGATTCTATTTTACTCATCACTATCTCATTAATATAAATATATCTTATAAATAATAACGCAATGGAATTTATATAGTTATTTCCTTTATATTTATTTTATTGTCTGTCATCAACAATTAGTTATATATTTTAATTTTATATAAAATAATAACTATGATTCTTTTGACTTCAGGGTTGAGAACATGAGATGTATTGTAAAGGCCACGCAACTCAGGGAAGTTTCTGTGGATGGCAACCCTGTTGCGCTAGGTGGAGATTGCGTGTCATTCCTAGTGTCCTACCTGCCACAGCTACGGCTGCTATCTCGCATGGAAATCACCCCTGCAGTAAGGGATGCAGCAATGGGCTGGAGGAACACTCACGAAGCTGCCATGACAGGGCGGGTTGATAGTTCCAGTGATGTTAGGCGGGAGGAAGTCATATCCAACGCTCGGACAAACTGGGAGCTGCTACGTTCGCAGACCAGATGTTCTTCATGTGAGTTTTAACCATGGGTCAATTATTCATGCTCCATAGGTAATATCAATATACAATTATAATATTCAAAGATAGTACTGTATGTCAAAAGTATTTCTTCCAAACAATGTTGAAAAAATCTGACCTTCATTCATAAAGTGTACTAGGAATATGCAAGGTTTGAAACGTCGACTTTACTTCAAAACAAGTATCAGCTTTGACTTCGCTTTGAAATAAAATCTGTCCTGGACAGTTATGAATTACCAATAAAAATATTGACAGCCAAAATACTTAATTTATGGTCAATTATTACCATTTTATAATATTATTTAAGTGATTGAATTGAATTTGTGTTAGTAACTTTTGTTATATTAGAACAAAATATTACAAACACTTATCCAACACCTTAGCTCAGTAGTTAGTGTTTCTTTCTACTGAGCTAAGGGTTTTAGGTTCAATTCCCAGCATGGGCAAAAAATTATCAGTGGTGTAATGTGGGTTTACCCTTTCACAGTTATGAATTAATGGCTGGGGACTGGATGTTGTGCCTGTCCTAGTCTTAAGTTATATTATAAGGCATATGAAGCTACGACAGGCCTAACAAACTGGTAGTGGAAAATATATGGCTTGAATATAAAACTGACCCAGACAACATGCTGAAAACAATAATAGATGTAAAATTATAAAACATATGTTCAAAACATTTTCCAAGTGATTTTATTGCATATAGTTATATAAATAACCCCAATAAAATAGGGGGTTTTCAAGCAAAAAACAACCCTAACAAAAAATATTCGAGCTTTCACAAATCCATCTTCTTTAGATTATCTGCCATATAGTGAAGATCAAATCTTTTGTAGTTGTCGATTCCCTGAGTTTGTGGCATTTCATCTCTCCTCCATCCTCCCGTTTTTTTCTTATTTTCTATTCCATTCCACCTCTACACTTTGCATTTAATCCTTGGGCATTAAGCTTCTTGCTTTTCTTGAATACAATTCTCTTTCCTTTTCATTTTTAAGCATACACACCCGATTCTTCTTTCTTGTTTTCCCACTTTTCTCCTAGATTCCTATCCCACTAAATCTGCCACCAGCAATCTGTGGTCAATATCTAAAGACACACTTTGTATAACCCAAACATTTTGCCTTTTCATTTCTTTGTCTATAAGGAAGAATTAATCTATTACAGCCCTTTGCTCCCCAAATCAACTGGCTCTAGTAATTTTATGATTTTCTCTTTTCTTCTTGTATTAACTCTTTGCCACCTTCATTTCATTTCATGCCCAAATTCCAGTAACCCTCTATCCTCCTTATTTCTCTTTATAGCACTTAATTAATAAGATATATCAAACAATATATTGTATGAATAATTGATTGTGTGTTTTATGTGATTTGTTAAGTTTTTATCAGGTTTAAAAGTGTTTTTCTTTTGTTGCAGCTATGAGCCTAAGCTCTTCACTGCGAGATCTGCGCATGGACCGTGAATTTGATCTGAAAGTCTTATCAGACAGAAATGTACACAGTGATTCTGGTCTGGGTAGCACAGCCTCCTCTGTATGTACAGATCCAAAGGGTATTGTCCCCATCAGTGCTGAGGTTCGACGACTAAACTTTTCTCGCAGAACAGTGTCTCATGAGTCGAAAGGCTCGATTAAAACTGTATCGTCCAACAGTGTGGATTTTTTCAAGCTGCCACCCATTCTGGCGGTTTTATCAAAGTGTGTTTGTTTTATTTTTATCATTAGTCACTCTGGTTGAATATTATCTAGTTACTTTCACTAGACTGTTAAATTTTATTGGTAGCTCTGCAGTAATGTATTTATATTTTAGATATTTTCGCAGACAGTTTTGTTTTGTCAAGTGCATTAATAAGATTCTCCTTAGTCTCAAGTCCAATTTGTTATGAGTATTGCTACTTTACATTTGTCAGACCAGTGGTAGACTAGCTTGCAACTATTTTTATATATATATATATATATATATATATACACACACACACACAAAAGTTAATTACTGAACAACTTTATTATCAGATGATTTAATATAGTATAATTCTTTCTCAATATAGCACTCCCACCGATAAGCTAGGCCCGGCTGAAATATCATCCGGTGAAACAAGTGCTGGCTTGCGTCGGTGTGACAGTCTGTCAAGTGTTGAGCCTAACGTAGATAGTTCACAAAGTTCACTGACAAGTGATTCTAGCAGCGGCAGTAGCAGTGGTGAAGAGGATGACCTTGTATCCAGTGAGGAACCCCCAATTGTAATTAGTAAAGTTTGCGAGAAGCCTTTGAGCAGGAACATCAAGAGTGCCACACAATATCGCAAACATTTGTCAAGGAGGATTCAAGCTAGAGCTACAACTAGCAGGCCACAGCAGAAAACAGTCGGCAAAGTACGAGAGCAAGGTATGAAGTATAGGAAGTAATGTCTTGATTTTACATTGAAAATATAATTTAGTAATGAATAATTACAGTTCAAATATTATATTAAATTAAATAGGTTTTTAGGAATTACACCTGGACACAGGAATAAAATTAACCTGAAGGCCTCAGGTTCAATACCCATATCTATATGTGTTTTTTCATCATGCTAATAATACTAATTGTTTCACTTTGGAGATGTGCCTAAATTTATCACTCAGCTTACCATAATAAACTATCAATGAAGAAACAGGTAGCAAATCTTGATTCATTGTTACCTGGTCGTCACCAGAGGAAGAGAATAACTCCACTACAAAGAACCAACAAATGTATCTCGGTGGAAGCATGTTCGACCTGTGTTCCTGATTCTAACTAATGAAAGAAAAACTTAAGTTTGAATTTTGGCTGAATACTTACAATGAATGTTCACCTTTGCAGTCCACTGCAAGTGTTTATGGATTCTAACTTTAAGGAGGTGGCTTAGTGCAAAATAGCTTGTGTTTTTTGCATTGTTAGCCAGTGTTGCACATCAGGACATTGCTCAATAAATGTTTCTAGGACCAGGTCCGTCAGCAACATATTTAAAAGATCGAGCGGTAAAACAAATAAATATCGAATATTAATTTGTGATGATAAAATAACGTTAAAATTGAGTGTGTAGAGTTACATACCCATTAGTTCCTATTTAAAATACCACTCATTTAACAACAAAATATGTTAAATAGTAGACATGTAAGCAGTTTGAGATACCTATTTAGTTTATATCTTATGTATCAAAATAATATTGATGTAGGCTTCAATCGGTTTACACTGAAAGGTTACAGGAATACTTTAATGGACAAGACTAGACTAGACTATATCCATATTTTATAAGCTACATTGCTACACCATAGTTATTCATAAAAGAAAACCTGCTACCTTTTAAGATAAATGGGCCCTATATGATTCATTAAAATTTCGAACTGATTTAACTTTTATTGACAGACAGAACCCACATCAGTGGTCGAAATATAAGGCAGGATTCACAAACTCATGGCCCACGAGACATAGCTGACCAGTCCATTTGTCTACAATATCTTGTATTATTACTATTCGGCCTGCATTCATGTACTCGCACAAAATACAATAGTTTAACTTTAGTGTTTACTACATAATTTTGAATAACAGACCCTTAGAACTATTTAAAACCATATATTTTTGTTTTAACTTTAAATACGAGTGTGAGAATTTTAATCTACACCGAGAAAATACCAGTTTTTAAATTATTTCAGATATATATTAATTATTTTAAATGCATAGCAGCAAATAGATATTATATACCAGCATTGGTGGCCATGCGATATTGTATCTTGCCTCCTCTATCAAATAAATCCTTCACCTCTGACAAGACATCTTGTGAATGTGAGGAATGCCAGGCCTCCTACCGTGGTTCGGATTCCACGTTAAACTGTAGGTCCTACATTTCATCTCACAATCACCCTACCATTACACATTAGCGTAAGTGCGTAATACCCGAATGGGTAGTAAGACGCGGTGCTAATAATAATAATAATAATATCAAATAAAGTCATGTTTTAATAGGGTCATTTTGTGAGATTGTTTTAAACAAGATATCACACATTTAAAAAAATGTATAATTAAAATCTAAACCTGATAACTGGTCAGACAGAACTTTCGCCTTCATTTTGGTGAAAACAATAATAAAAAATATCTAACCACTTCTTAAATAAATTGGTATTTCTAAACGTCTGCAATTCTTCTCAGTGTGTTCCTTAACCATTATAATTGCAACCGGCAGCGAGTCAGAATATTTAAAAAAGTCCCATTGTGTTTCAAGTTTTCTTTGTAATGTGCATTAAGAGTAAACTTATTTGTGTGGCAGGATTAGGGTATATAGAGATGAGGGGTGGGGTTAGAGACAGGGAGGTCGCTCAGCGCTACCTGAAGATTGCTTGGTGATAGTCGACTGGTTAACTCGAGGAGCTCATATTTTGCATCTGCCTTCTAGTAAATTTGAGTTTAAAGTGAGTTGTTTAAAAAATGCTAACTTGATCGCTGTAGTCACCTGGTTCCGGACCTAGCGATTCTAACATTGAAGGAGTAAAGCCTCGAAAAGGAGTGCAACACGTTTAACCTAGTGGTTGTGGATCTATTCTTTCCTTGTATGTGGGCTAGGACGGTTTAGTAAAATGCCTCCATGTTCCCTCCTTCCACAATTATTCTCCTCTCACTTGCACACTTTCTTTTATTTACTGCTCCCATCTCTTTCTTGGGCTCCCTTTCAATATTTTTTCTTCATACTTTTCTCCATCACTCTCTTTGGTATTCTCTCCTTTTTCATAATTATATGCCCATACCATCTGTCTTCTTCCTCTATTATCTTTTATGTACTTCCTGTACTCCCATTCTTTCATGGATGGTTTCATTCTTATCATATTTCTCCTCATGAAAACATTTTCGTGGCCTCCACTTTTTTAGTCTCCCTAACATTCAATGTCCATGTTTCTGCTGCATATATAACTATGTACTATTATATACTATACACCTTTTACAGCACTTATTATATACACTTCAAGTGTGTATCATAAATCATCATTGACCTCTTGTTTTGTTGCCTCATTTTATAGTTGTCCTCTAGGATTCGAATCAGATATATCAATAGCATTAGTGTGGCCAACCTTAGCAGGGTATGTGTATATGTTTTTTATATAATTATAAATTCTCTTTGAATAAATAACTATTTACCTTTTTCAACAATTCACATCTTTGTACCCTTTGAATAAAACCTTTCGCCATTAGTGTGTCTTTTTTCCAGGAGGTGACTTCCTTGTTGAAATTTGTGGCCGGGTGTTGAATGTGTATGGTCAAGGATCGTTGCGTTTTATTGACCGGCCTTGGAGTGCAGGGAAAGCCTCTGATGTCAACACTGTCAAATTCAACTACGTCAATTTCAACAGTATGGTGTATATTCTGCCTCGTATCAAGCAGCGTTTCCCAGGAGCAGAGCACTTCTTGTTCCGAGAGACCAACATATTTTGTCTTGGACAGCTTAACGCTCTGGCTGACATTCAAGGACTGTCTTCACTTCGAATTGAGATGGAAGGAAATCCGATTATAAAGAAAGATTGGAGATCATATGCGATATACAGGCTTTCTCATTGGGGATTGCACATGATCAATGATAAAGAAGTTTGTATAATTTATTTATTTATACTGGACAAGTTTCATCTCATGACCATTCTTACAATTTTGATAATTACCTATATCATATATTTAACTTAAGCATAAGGTTGAATACCTAATAAAAAAAAAAGATTGAAGCTTGATATTTTAAACATAAGTCAAATTACAACTATTGTTTTATTTACCTAGATACACAAAATTTGATGTTCAATTTTCCCGATAGTTAAGGTTGTGTGAAGCTTCAAAAACTTTAACTTTGCTTCAAATATATTTCAACTTTGAAGCCAGAATGTATGATCAAAGCAATGTTTATGAAGCTTTGGCAATAGAATTATTGACATAAAATTCACATTAATTTTTTTTAAATGTACTTTTTACATTAATGTGCCAAAAATGTGAAGTAATTAAATAATTATATTGTGATAGTAAATAGATTTATCAGCTTAAACCGAAATATGCCAAATGTCTTTGCAATAAAAGTTTTATAAACATTTATCATCATCATCATCATCAGTTTACAGCCACTGGCCAGGTCTGTTGGAACACAAGCCCCTTCTACATATTCTTTCTACCTACCACCTCCTCTCGTCTCCACACTTCTCTGCACTTCCTTCATCCACCTTTTCCTTGTTCTTCCTCTTGGCCTTCTTCCCTACATATCAATATTCAACATCTTTGGTGTCTCTTCCTCCTCTGTTCTCCTCACATGGTATTACCATCTTAGTTGTGCCTTCTCTATCCTGCCTTGCACTGGCTCCTCAACTATTCCTTCCACCCTTTCATTTCTCATCCTATCCATTCTTGTCACTTCTATAGTACTTCTCAGATTTCATTTTACAGGCTTGAATTCTTTGATTCTGCTCCTTGTTAGCATGTAAAGTTATATAAATATGCATATTTTAAATATAATATATATGTTATATTTCCAAAATAAAATGATAAAAAATATCCCAACTTTTATTTGGTTTCGAAATTGTGTTATATATTCAATAAGACTTAAATTCGATTTTCTTTTAATTGAACTTCACACACACCCTGATAATTATATAGTTTACCCATCTCAAATAGTTGATATTAATGCATATGATACAGATATAAACATTTCTTTTAAAATAAAAATCTATTTTTTTTTGTAAACCTCATCTTTGTAAGGGTATATTAATAGAATAAAGCATTTGTCTGTCATGAGCATTGCACGATATCTACCGAATGCAGAGGTCTAAAATTTTAAAATTAGTAGCCACTGTGCATGAATATATGCACCTTGAAGTTCCCGACCTTTCTCTGATTTCCCTGGATCATTTCCTAAAATTCCCGACTCAAAAGTATGTCACACCCGTCTTCCTTCTCCTCCCCCACCCCATGTTTTTTATGAATAATAATAGTAAGTTTCAAAATTTAAATATGTTTTTATTTGTATTAACATTAGGAATTATAAAATATATTACACAGCAACAAACAAAAAAATACCGTTGGGAATCACATTGTAATTTACTGATTTAATGATTATTCTATTTCATATTTTAAGTAAAACAACATTTTCTCAGGGTTTTTTAATTCACCAAATTCCTGACTTATTCCCTTTTTTCCTGACCACTTTAAATTCCTGGCTAATCCCAGTTTTCCCGGATGGTAGACAGACACCTTGTTACCCCAGGCACTTCTGCTAATTAAAAATAACACAGGTTATATTTGAATTATACAACCCTGTTTGTGTGGGGTTATTCCGCAGATAACAGAAGAAGAAATGACATCAGCCTGTGATGAGTTTCAACCCTTAAGCAATATTGTGCTTCTCTCTCTACCAGACACTTTACTGCAACCTCTTCTTACTCGCTTGCACCTGGAGGGGAACCGGAGCAACAACCAGCCAAGTGCAAAGCAATGGTTGTTTAATGCAGACCCTGCACTCAGAAGCGTTGTTAGCAAGGAGGCCTTACAATGGAGGAAAGGAGGGTTAAGTCAGGTCAGTGTTGATTTTTTTTATTTATTGCATCCTTATAGACTGGGCTATATACATTTGAATCGCACTGAGGAAGGTAAAATTTAGAGGAAATATGCCTGCATTTTCATGGAGGTAGAGTAGGAAACGTAGGTTACCTGATGGTCTAGGGGTAAGGTGTCAGACTTATGTGCTGGGGTCCGGGGTTCAATCCTCAGTCCCGACACAGATTTATCTGATTGCCAAACCCTTCCTTCACCTCTGACAAGACGTGTATTAATCACAGATTGAGAATGTGTGGAATGCCAGGCCTCCATCATGGTTCGGATTCCACATTAAAATGTAGGTCGTCCATTTCATCTCACAATCACCCTACCACTACACAATGATGTAAGTGCGTATAAACCGAACAGGTAGTAAGATGCGGTGCAAATAATAATAATAATAATAAGAGTAGGAAACCATCTCGGGATACCTGGCCGGGATTAAAACCCCTGACTCCGGCAAACAAGACAAGATGAGCAGGACAGTTAGACCTTATGCCTGCCTACCTTTGCAGGCCATCATTGATAGCTGTAATAGTTTTGAAAAGATTATTTGTTTACTAAAATAACTGATAGATGATTTTCATTTTCATTTAATTGAGGTATTTAATGTGCACTTTCTTAATTTGATACCATAGCTCAGTCGGTAGCGTATCTTTCTACTGAGCTAAGGGTCCCAGGTTCAACTCCTGGCATGGCAGAAAAATTTATCATTGGTGAAATGTTGGTTTACCCTTTCATAATGATGAATTAACGGGCGGGGACTGTATTTTGTGCTTGTCCTAGTCTTAAGTTATAATATATAGCATATGAAGCTACAATAGGCCTAGCCATCCAGTAGTGGAAAATATATGGCTTGAATAAACTGACCCAGGCCACAGGCTAAAAACAGTAATGTATGTAAAGTAAATGTGCACTTTCAGAACCAACTAACTTATATAAAGAAGAGATACAAAATCCAGCCGTTCTGTCATTAATTTCATCATTGTGAAAGGGGAAACCCAATTTTCACCAACTATAATTTTTTTTACCATGCCGAGAATTGAACTTGGGACCCTTGGCTCAATAGACAGACATGCTACTGACTGAGCTAAGGTGTCAGACCTGATGGATGAAAAATAACATTGATGTTATTATGATTGGTTGTGAGAAGCTTATTTGTGTGTCTTTGTTTAGTAATAACATGCTTCATTAGCATTACTAGGAGCGATTTTTAAAACTATTGTTGTGTCATCTTGGGTTGCGACTTGCAAAATAATTAATATGGTATTCTGAATCATTTTTAAAGTGCTATAGAATATTAAATGCTGGTTGATGTACTGACAGGAAGATATAATGTGGAGACGTAAAGGCCGTGCATATTTGAGTGACCTCTTGGATACAACATGCGCTGCGGTGGAGAAACTGCACATGCTGGAGGAGCAATGGCCGTCCATCCTGTCAGAACTGGTCACCGAGACATTGGTTGACTATTCCCACTTAGATTCCTACATGAAGAAGTGCATGCAAGGGTTGAAACTTTAACAGACATCTCACGTGTATATTCACTTTTCTTTTAATCACATCTTACTACCTTCCACTAATGGGGTAAGTGTGTTAAAGGTAGGATTTTAAAGAAATTTGCCCATAATTTTGTGGAGAGTGGAAAATTATAAAAAAACACCCTTAGTGATTTTAACCTTCACCACCAAACAAGGTCAGATGAGTTGTTTTTTTGCACAGCGTCTTACTTTAGGGTTATACACTTATGTACTAATTACTCTAAGATGTTAGGGATTAGAAAAGTTGAATTTAAAGGAAGTGTACCCGAATTTTCATGAAGGGATGGTAGAAAAACATTTAGGAAAAGCAACCCTTAATACACCTGATTGGGGGATGTTCTTTCATATATGAGATTATCCAACTCAAAAGTGAAAAATAAGTGTTCCTTGAATAATGATATTCTAACTAAATGGCTTTGAATAAAACATTGGAAAAATCATGTTAGCACAATTATATCGACAAACTTGCTGAAATAAGAGTAATTAGTCAAGGTAAGCCTAATGCTTTGTTTTCAGGTTAAAGCACTATTCAAAGATTTAACCCCAAACCCCAGCACCAAAAATAAATAATTGTTTTAATTAGATTGTTTGCTCCAGGTTCCGGAATGGTTAAATTTAAATTGTATACAAAGGTATTTCCCTTGGGTTAAACATTGTAAAAGGAAGGCAGACATTTGATTTGATAAAAAAATATGTATATGAAAAATGATGAATTAGCTACCTTTCTAAGTAATTATTTGAGCTTACTCACTAGACATGAAAAAAAACCTTTTATTTGTTGAATGTTTAACAATGAGGTCAAATGGCCAAATGATTTTACATCAAAATGAAAATTAATAAAAATAAGGAAAGATAAACTAATTAAGTAAAAATTAAGGGAAGAAAATTTAGAATTCAAAGATTAGTTATTATTATTAGCACCGCGTCTTACTACTCGTTTGGGTTATACGCACTTACGCTAATGTGTAATGGTAGGGTGAATGTGAGACAAAATGGAGGAACTAGAGTTTAACGTGGGATCCGAACCACGGTAGAGGCCTGGCATTCCATCAAAGATTAGTTGTTTTATTTGTAATTTACTCTAAATAACTTTAATATGCTACATTTGTGACTATAAAAATACATAATAATATGTTAATTTAATTGTCTAAATATTCTAGTCATCATATCAACTATTTCCAGACTGTGGCCAGGTCAGTTTAGTAAAAAGCTTCTGTTCTTCTTCGTTCATTTCCACACTTTATTAGCCTCCCTCTCGCGGTCTTTTTCCTACATAGATTTTCCCTCATTTTCTTTGGTATTCTCCTTCTCCATCCTTATTACATGACCATACCATCTTAATCGTACACCCTCTGCCCCCACTCATTCCCATAGCCTCCAATTTCATAGTTTCTCATGGACATATTTCTGCTAGTAATTTGCATTTAAAAGCTTACTAATATAATATTTTTAGTCAAAAGACATGAATGAACTTATTTTTATTAAAGGCTCAATGCACCAAATTTGTAGCTATATTCCATTCACCGTAGGAATTGACTTCTGAAAGGCCTTTTTCCCTACCATAAATCTACTATATAGTAGGATATTGGTAG
>CABFVX010008434.1:0-24186 GCA_902151425.1 Timema shepardi | reverse complement strand
GGGTTGCGAGTTGTGGGACTGTAATGTTTGTTGTTAAGCATTTACAACCTAGAACTCCTCGGCACTCGCTCTGGGTTAAATTCCCCACCATATTTTTAGTTTTTATGTTTTTTTTATGTATTTTGTTGGCATCTGCCCCTTTTGGATGCTACAGTTTAGCTTGTAAAGCACCCCTTTGCTCATAAAGCTATGGTTTAACTCATAAAACACTCCTTTGATTATTGTCTGTATGTATACATTCTTGATCTAAGAAAAGCACAGTCTTGGTAGAGGATGAGAATGAAGGGTATGGACTGGATGGAGCAAGAGGTGTGACGTCATAGAACCTGTAGGTGTGAAGATGTAGCATTGAGTAGCTTCTCATAAGACTGCCTAACTTGAGGAATCATTTATCTGGCCTCTCTGGAAGAGAGAGTGCAAATCTGGTGAGGGCATTATTCCCAAACGAACTTTTTTCCTTTTCGTACAAGAGTCACATTTAAAAAAAGATTAATAATAGCCTTGCAATTTAATCCGTCATGATATATGAATTATAATTCTTCAGTGAGTTAAATATTGGGATAGTGTGAGTTATTTCTGACCAATTAGTTAACACAGGAAAATGTGTCGTATTAAATATTCACCACTATTTCTAGTTGCTCCAGGCAGACAATATAATCATTGATAATTCTTTACTCTATTTATCTAATTAAATTTTCTTTGATTCTGGCTATTTCGTATATAAACATTTAAAAAAGATAAAACTTCTTTAAAATCAACTTCATGTTTAATTTCTGAATTCCTTTTCACAATCGTCATTTTTCACACTCTAAAGTATAAGATTCAAGTTTCATCTCTTGTGCCCTGATCTGATCTGAATATTCAACCCTATATAGAAACAAACTGGAGGTCTCGTCAACAAACGTAACCAAGAGCTTCGATAAGGACACTCGAAAGGTGGGCTGTGATATCATGTTAATGTATTTTGCTGGATATTTTTCTTTTCTTAGTCAGTTAATTTATATTTTAAAATTAATTATTTCTTATTTTTACTTTTTAGTCAATTTTCTGCTATAGTAAAATATGAACATAATATGTACTTACTAAGATAACAAATAACACGAATTTATTGTAATCCTATTAATACATTAAATCTTATATTATTTTTTATTAAAAGTTCATAAACACTAAATATGAGGTATAATCTTAGCAAAAATTTGTAGCTCTACCTTATTTGATGGCCAATAGTCCTGAGGCGACTTATCTTATGTGGATATTCTTCCTTCAACTTTGTTGTTTGAAGTATTTTACTGGTTGCTTCCTAAAAAAAAGTTATAAATTAGGTACTTTACAAAAGACATCAACACTATATAACTATGGATTCTAGTTTATTTATTTTCATAGTTATTGTAAACGAGATACAGATGGGAGGATTACATTAGAATGGACCTGGGGGAGATAGGGTGTAATGAGGTGGACTGGGGATAGGTGGCATACCTTTTTAAGAGTGGAAATAAACTTTTGATTTACTAATACCATAGAGTAAATAAGTAAAAAAGCTATTTTAATGTTATTATTATTATTAGTACCGCGTCTTACTACCCGTTCGGGTTATACGCATATTTTAATGTTGCTACCGCCCCACTCCGTGGGCAAATCTGTAAAGATGGATTAGTATATTGGGTTAAATGGCGTCAAATAATTTTTTGGGCTCTTTATAGTTGTTTATTGAGTAGGAATAAGATTAAATATTAGTGTAATGTTGTTTAACAAGTTAGGATAGTGTTATTTGAGAAAAAAAAAACCTGTGGCAGTGTCTTAACATTCAAAAGTCCGCTTTCTGACCTAGCCCTAATGTTTCGACTATAACTCGTGGTGATGGCTCACAACGCTCCGACTGTACTGCGACTAGACTTTTGAGAAGTTTGGGGAGCCCGATCTCTCCCATGTAATACACCCGGAATATTCTTCAAACAAAAAACGGTGGTATGCAAGACATTAGAAGACGGAGCCCTTAATCTGACTCTCCAGTTCTCTCCTTTGCGATATGGTCAACACTTAGGGCTTATTATATCCATCAACTAGGCTTTTCCCCCTCCTTAATTTGGCATAATTTACTAAAACAGTAGTTTCTTTGCAAGTGGGTATACAATAATATATGTGCGCGTGTCTGCTGATTTATTATTATTATTATTACTACCCGTTCGAGTTATACGCACTTACGCTAATGTGTAATGGTAGGGTGATTGTGAGATCAAATGGAGGACCTACAGTTTAACGTGGAATCCGAACCANATGGAGGACCTACAGTTTAACGTGGAATCCGAACCACGGTGGAGGCCTGGCATTCCCCACATTCACAAGATGTCTTGTCAGAGGTGAAGGAAGGGTTTGGTAATCAGATAAATCTGTGCCGAGACCGAGGATTGAACCCCGGCCGCCAGCACAGAAGTCTGACACCTTACTCCTAGACCGCCAGGTCACCCGACTGCTGATGTAGAATAAGGGACAATAGAGGTTAGGATTACATCAGATGTTGACACATTTTGAAAAACAAAAGATTCCAAGCTATGACAGTAAACCATAAAAATATAATATATTTAAATTTTTATTGAATTTTTTCCTTAATGGCCATATATATAAAAAATAACTTTTAGACTTCTTTATAAGTCAAGTGCCAAGTCTAAAACCTCTTTTGGGACCTGGTGGACTGAAGGGTGAAAGGCACAGCTTCACAACCAAACTACAACAGTGAAAGTTGATAACGTCAGTATCTTCCAAAATATAGTGCCTTGTTTAGGGAACTCAACTTCCTTGACAAGGGTCCGATTTATGCTGGCCTGCCACTCAGCTAATTCTATTGTTACTCAGGTACGAAGAGGTCTTGAAATGTACTGTGGTTTTATTGTCCAAGATACCGACTGTTACAGTTCGTGCAGAGTTTTTCACCAAGCTGACCAGGCACTTTAAGTTCTTTGTTTAGAATTCATTCATATTTCAACTTTTCCAGTGAAAATAATTAATATTATGCAAGCTTGTAATAATTAACACTCAACTGATATATTGCGTAAATAATTTAACTATAATACAACTGTAACAAAACAAAAGCTTTATTCATACTGTATCAAAATAAATCTAGTAAAATGTGTCTTTTTTCTACCATAATAATGATAGTAGCTTCTTTACAAATTATGTGTTCCCTAAAAGATGTAACAGATGGATTATTAATAAATATCTGAAAAAATATTGTGATTCTTATATAAGTTAATTTATATTTGGGAATTATTAAATTGATTTTACCCTGATTTATGAATGTTTACAGGGCACAACATATATATATATACACACACACACATACACATATATTTAAACTGTTGGATCAATACAAGATTAAAATAATATTATGTATTAAGCATAGTACACAATGGATAATCGCCAGATACACGCCGACCGCCGATATTTCCCATGTGTCCGGATACACGGAAACATCAACTGAGTGTCCGTCGGTAAAAGATCAAAGAATGCTGCCAGTCAGTATCTCTGTCTCCCACCTCCAATGGAAAACATCGCACGGTGTGTAACCACACACAAACATGGGCGGGCAACTGATGCATTTTAATCAGTTGATTTCTATTCCTCATCTTAGTAATAGTATCTTGGTACTGTTATGGTGGTGATTTTATTGTGGTTGTGGTTACCACAGATTTTTAAATGAGCACCCATCATTCAACAATACTTCTGATGACAAACAGTCATCGTAATTAGCCCCCGTCTTAGAAACTACCTCTTCTACCATTTTTTAAAATTTGCTTTTGGCGATATTTAATTATTATAAAAGCCGCAGCAGCACCAGTAGCCATCTGCGGATCCATCGCGAAAGGAACGAGGACTGGTGAGATGTGTCTGCTCAGTGGTGGAAACTTGTGTCTGCTCGGACGATGTTGCTGAGTCACTGGATACTTGTACTAGCTTTACTGATGCCAGTTGTATGGTCATCAATTTAATCAAAGTCAGTGAAGTGTATTTAAATTAAATACTCTATAGTAGATCAAATATTAATTCCTAATAAAGTGTGAACTGTTCCTCAATTGAATATTTCATGATAAACAACTTTTTTATATACTATCTTGTTTGTTATTAATGCCCCTGTCCCCCCATCATCTTCAATAAAAATTATCCTGCCCCTTTTAGGGCTAGGGGCTACTTGCCTGCAGAATTTCAGATTAATAGGTATTCTTGGCTCACAGATTTTCCTATCCCCTTCATTTGTCACTTTAGAGAATTTCCAGTACAAACTGCCCATTTAAGGTTTTTCTAAGAGGAGGAACATGCATATGAAATATTATCTCTCTATGACAATGAATAGCGCTCCATTTGCAGATTTTGGTTTTTTGGACAATCGTCCTTGTTTTGAGGGCTCCCATTATAATCTTCTGTCACCAAGGAGTGCATACTTTTGGGTTAGAGGCTATCAGCCAGCCAAATTTCAGCCTTTCTTAGACATTGGAAAAGGCTCCATTTACAGACTTTGGTCTTTTGGAACACACTCCCCATTTCGCTCCCATCCCCCCCTTTGGGAACTTTATGTCACTCAAAATTTCTGTTATTCGAAAAAACCAAATAGTGAAAATATCTTGGATATACTTTGGATTATATTAATTAGCTAATAAAATATGAACATTATTATATTTTTTTATTTTAAAAGTGTTTACTATAAAAAGTTTTTCAGTATCAATTACAAAATTAAAGTTTGTAAACATTTGAGGATCCTAATTGTTTCATGCCTTCAAGCACCTAAACTTCCAAGTACTAAAAACACATTTGATCCAGTGTACATTATGTTAATTGAATATATTTATTGTTTGCACTCCTAAAGTAGTTATTAAGATTCAAAATGTTAATGTTTAAATAGCACTACTCTTCTTAAAGAGATGTATCAATTAGAAGTATAGCTTATTTATTATAGTTTTATCTTAGGTATTTTATTGTGGGACATTAAAGTATTTAAAGTAATTTTATGAGCATTTAACATTATTCAAATCATAATTTGTTAACAAAACATTTAAGTAGACTAATACTGTAATAGTGGCTTAGGCACCTAAATTTTTTTTTTTATATTGGTATAAATTGAGGGTTTCAGGTTTGGTTGATTTTTTTTTATTATTTATAAGTGACTGACAGATGTATATACATTCATGTTGATCACATAACTAAGAAAAAACTAACAACCAAACCAACATACAAAAAACTATTATTATTTTTTAAAACTATTTTCTCTCTAATAAAAAGTTTTCTTGGGTGCCCAGGGTCAACAAGCTTTGGAAGTAAACATTTCGTGAGGAATATGGTCAATGGCAAGATGCAAAATATTTCCAGGCGAAAAACACTTGAAATAGCTTCTAAAGGCATCTAATTTTTTTAAACAAAACTAGGCGAGGTGCAATCTAAATTAAAAATACACAGGACAAGCAAGAACTCTTCAAATAGATTTTAAGGAATTCAAAATGTTAAATTTGTTGTGGAATATTTAAAATAACTTCTAAAGACATACGAATCTCAAGAATTTCCTGAAATAATACTACTCTAAATCCCTTTTAAAGAGTCTAATTTCAGAAGTTTGTGGTAGAACCACCAAAAACAATGACAACAGAACCGGGGTGTGACGTGTAGGGGGCTATCGCCCCTCTTGGAATAAGCTTCCCTTCTTATACCCTCTGATATTCTAGAATATGAAGTTGAAAGATAGACGTGCATCAAACTCAATATAACTTCTAAAGGCATTTAATTTTCCAAAATGTCACTGTTAGGGACCACATTAAATAGTTTCTAGATGCACAAAATTTTAAAACGTTGATGGGAGAGGGCCAGTCCAAAAATATTATAAATGCATAAGTTGTTATTTTATTGTTTATTTAAGCACCACGTCTTACTACTTGTATGAATTGTACGCCTTTGTAGTAATTACGCCAATGTGTTTGGATTTGGTAAAGTTCATGTGGATTCATGTGGAGAGCGAGTGTAAATCCATTTGGTATAAAACCACACTTAGTGCAACCGACCGGGATTGAACTCTGATCTCCCCGTCATTGACAGCCAGTCTGCGAGATTTACACCTTATAGTTAGACCATGCGGCCTTCAAAGTGGGTAATAGTTTTAAAATATTGGAAATCCGTAATCACAAACCATGGAAATCGCAAGGGGTTGCTCTTTATATTGCCTCCTATAACCTATATTATTAGCCTAAGATAATAGAAATATGCAAAACACTTTCTCATGCCGAAGCTATAAGATTAATAAACAACAATAACGTACATTTCAAAGAGCAGGGAACAAAAGAAAGGTTTTCAACGTAAGGTTACACAGTAAAAACTTTATTTGAAGTGAAAACAGTTTTAATATAAATGAGAACAAACTTTTTTTCATGACAAAGAGGTTGCAAATAGCAGAAATCCTCTTAAAAACCAACCCCTCCCCATTTCAACCCCTTATGGGGGGGGGAGGGGAGGAAACTCAAAAAATCTAAATAGTACTCTGGCCCTTAACGTATAAAGAACTTCCCTGCAAAATGTTATATATATATATATATATTTAGCGGTTTTTAAGATACGCAGAAAATACCCCTTCCCTTCTTCCAATCCCTTAGGGAATTGTGTTCGAGAATTCCCTAAAGTACTTTTGCCTGTTCAAAGTAATATATTTATAAGTCAAGCAGGTTATAAGATACGGAAATAACCACCTCTCCTCTTACCTCCCTCCGGAGATGAATTTCAAAAATTCTCAAACTTTGTTTTGCCCGTTAACTAAAACAAACTACCTTGCCATGTTCATCCTTCCAGCTCAAGTGGATTAGAAGATACGGTGTTTCAATTTCCATCAAAAACATACCTAATTCCTAACCGCTTTGTATCCTTAGGGGTTGAATTTATAAAATCCCAAATTCTGACCCATTACTTAAATAAACCTTCCTACACAGTTTCATATTTCCAGCATAAGTGTTTCGGAAGATAGTATTATAGTTCTAAAAATATTACAACCCCCATCTCACCTTCTTGGGGATAGAATTTCACAAAACCTCTTTTTATTGGATGCCTATTGCCCGAAAAAAATAATAAAATATCAACTTTCATAGATTTTGGAGGACATGAATTTTACTGCCCATTTTGACCCCTCGTCACACTCTTAGGGGATTGAATTTTAATAACCCTCAAAAATGTCTAACAGAGCTGTAGATGGGACCCGGAATGTAGAATTTCAATGCTTTATGTCTGTTGATTCAAAAAATACATTGATGAATTTGAGCCCTTTAACCCCTCCTCCCCCCACCTTTTTCACCCCTTAGAGGTATTTATGGAGTGAAGTTTGAAAAACACTAAAATAGGGCTAGCCCAGTTGTAGAAAGGATCAGATTAATCGCCCGCTGTATATCGCGGGCAAATGCCGACCCGGCGGGTGCTACGGGTGAGGCAGGAACCCAAAGGAATGTCTCGATGATATAACTTCTGACTCACCTCAGTGGTGCAGTTACCTAACACGCTAGTTCCATGTTCAGCTAGGATGGGCAGATTGAGGTTAGAGTCTCAATGAATGAACTAGGGGTGGTTTTCCCTAAATAGTTTTATACTCTGCCTCCACCCAAATGTGGGTTCACTTCCTCCAAATCCAACCTTCCCAATTCCTAACACATTAGCGTAATTAGTGCTTAAGCGTATAACCCTAACGGGTAGTAAGACGCGATACTATAATTTAATTTAAATTTAAATAACTTCTGCGCCAATTTTAAGTTGGCATTTATTCCTGAGGGACCATAATCCCCACAAATTTAAATTTTGGCGGCATCAAACCCTTTTATATCCAAAGGGTTTCTAACAAAAAATATTTCACCGAAGAAACTTTCTTTAAATGATTTTTTGGTAGTAAATTATAACAGGGAGCAGAAACCCCCTTATTTATTTAAAAATCTAATCCTGAAAACTAGGATTTTAACTGTCAATATGAGGATTTTCGGTGAATAAATAACATATACATTCATTTGATGAGGATAGTTGTGCCAGAGGAGCACAAGCCCTCCAAAAGCTGAATTTTGGCAACAAATTCTTTTTTATTGAAAGGGTTGCTAAGAAAAAATGTTTTTACCAAGACATTTTATTTTATTATATATTTTGTTGCGAAGTTATGACAGGGGGGTAGAAATATAATCCTGAAAAATAATATTATGACGGTCATGAAATATGAGGATTTTTCACTGAAGAAATAACCACTTAATCTTTAATATACAATAAAATGCATAAATATTTTTAAAGGGGGCAAGAACACCTCCCAAAAAAATCTGTTTAGTGTGAAAGTTTTCCCCTCGGTCATAATGACATAAACCGATAATTTTTATTTTATGACCCTCTGTTCGGGCAGGCAAGGGCTGAGTTTTTAATCTTTAACACCATCCACCTTGTTTTGGAAATTTCCGACCTGGGAGGGGAAGGGGTCAGATCGGGATGGAACCCCAAAATTCAGAAAGAACAAGGTCGAGAATGGGAGACGTTCTACTTGGCCGGTAATAAGTTCACAAAAACAGCCCTTTATGTCAGCCCTTTGTTTCCTGATCCATTAAAAAAAAAATTTGCTCCCTTACATTTCTTTCTTCTTGCACTTCCTTTTCTTGTCAATCTTCTCAAATCACAATAAATCAGAACAATAATAAATAATAAATCACAGATATCACAGTAAAAAAACACTCCCTCAGCACCTCAAGAGAGCTGTCACTTTTCAGAAGGAATGGCAGCAAAGTTCATTTAACTTCTAGTGCCAGTTAGTCAAGTGGTCGACCAAAGTATCCTTCTTCGCCAACAAGAACAAATGGATCACGGATATCGTAGATGGTGCTAGCTACCAGACAGATCTTGAGGAAAAAAACCATACATTTGGAAATACCAGTTTTCTTGAGAGTGAGTGGAATTTTTATGTTAATATTTTCAACAACCCTTTTAAGATAATGTATAGATGTTTATTAAATTGTTATATTTTCTTATGTTTTGCTATGCATCCAGCAGTTTTCTATTGAGAAATGTTAATATTATGGATATTTGATCACTGTTAAAATTATAGAGAAATTATGTATATAAAAAGTATAACTTAATCAACATGCTTCCCTTTTCTTTTCCATTTCTGAAAAAAATAATTGCAAAACAATAAAAAAAATTGAAGATAACTGTTTGTTCCCATGGCTCTGCATTTCTGAGCCAAATTAAAAGGTCCAATCCACTTAACCATAAATTTACATAAAATATATCAACCTACATTTTAGAGTTTGGTAAAAACTAAACAATAAAAACTACTTTTTATCCAGAAAAATAACATTATAACCACATATAGAATACATAAATGAAAACATTACTACCAGGAAAACATAAAATTTAAATTTAATCTTTAATTTTAACAGAACCAACATTTTACATAGTATACATTGTCCTCTGAATATTTGCTGGATACACGATTCATGCACAAAAGATAAAAAAATATCAGTCATAGACTTCATATCAAGAGGGTATAGAAGTCTGCACAAAACAAAACCAATAGAGCATGCTATTAATAGCCACAAAGCTAAATTGAGTTTATGTTTCCTATTTGAGAAAGCTGAGAAATACAACCGTCAAAATTACCCATTAAGTTAGAAAGACAAACAACCAAGGGAATAAGTTTAAACGCTTTCTATATAAAAATTTGATAAATGCGTCCTTAAGGTTACAACATTAGTTATGTTGACGGTTTCAACACAACCAACTAAATTAACCATGTGGTTTCAAACAATCCCAGGAATCCTACTCACCACACATGTAGGCCTACCCAACTTGAGTCAAAAGAAACAAACGATCTGGGGCATTATCAAAATCTAAAATAATAAGACATAAACTAACAAATAAACCTCAGACTCGTTAAGTTCAACATGCCAACAGGCTGACAAAAATAATACTGTATCTATTAAAATGGTGCTTTAATAAAGGTTGGATTGAGCTATAGCCTGCCATCTTTAGTTACAGGTCGGAATACTGAAGTTTGGCAACTCTGCGTTGAGGCCGGTCGGCAACAAAGTCACGTGCAGTATTGCTGATTTAGTTCAGTTTGTTTTACTGTCCAGTATGTTTGTTTCTCGTGTAATTTACTTTCTTTGAAATTTTATGTTGTTCAGTCTTCTATTGCATTATGTTTTGGGTCATATAGCAAAACACACACATTTTGTGGATGTGATTAGTGATATTCATTTAACAGCTGACATGATTCCGGAACCCTCGGTTTGGTACATTTGTGGTTATGCTTGCTACAAACTGTCTGTTCGTTTGGAATGCAGTTGTTGCTTTGAGTTTTTAGCTGGGTATAATACAGATGCTAACTATTTCAATGATCTTACCATCAACAACAATTTTGAGGATTGGAGCTAATGGACATATGCTAACAATAATGAAGATTTTACTAATAAAAAAATTCGAAAATAAATTTCTTCAGCCTAAAAAGCAAAATAAACTTTTCCCGTGCACCTGCATGGTCTAAGGCACTACTCTCACAGTAGACTGAATTACCAATGACGGGAAAATAGAGGCTTTAACATCGGTCGAAGGTGTATTGAGAGATTTTTCCAAAATGGTTTTCCACTCTCACTCCACTTGAATGCGGGCACACTTACTATAAATATAATCTTCCTAATCCCTTAAACCACTGGCTAATTACTACATAGTCTGAACGGATAAGAGACACAGTACTAAAAAAGGTTTTAGCTGTGTTTGGCCTATAACATAATGCTTTTATAAGGATCCAGATTTAGATCAATCTACTTGCAACAGTGAATGCTCTTTCTGGACCTTGAGACAGTGCCCTTTTATAATTTTTGTCCTAATATTCTAATCATGTTTGTGAATGGTACATAATCTTTAGGTAACAACTTTATTTTAAAATTATTATTTACGTGTTTATTTTTGTACTTTTCAACCTTGGAGTTATTTTTAAAATGAAGAGCAGTAAATATCCACATGATTCTCCTTAAGAACAGGCAGATTGTTATGCCTCATGACATCACTACAAGCGCAGTTGCCACATTTAACATTCTGGCCTGTAATTAAAGACGGCCATGTCACAAGACAACATTAGGATTTAGCATGTCAATAAAACTTCCCTATTCATTTCTCAAAAAAAATTTAAACTCATACACGAGTGTCTCCCTGGCGATTAAACTTGCATTCTCTAAGTATAGATAGTAAGTAAAGATATAGATATATATATATATTAGGTTGGTCTAAACAAAATATTTTTTTTTTTACGCTAGAGAACAAGGCAGCCTGAAGTTGTTTACACTTATCCATAATACTACTCTGGTAAAATTTCAGCTTCGTACTCCAACTGAAAGGTGGGGCTCAATGACTCCTTAGCTTTATCATGCATTACAAAATGTTATAGTTTCTTATTTCAAAGAATAATTTTAGTTGGGATGAATTGGAATAAATTTGCTGAGGATACCATTGTAATGGCCTTTACTTGCATTACATAACTACCTATATTGAAGCAAGACCTCCAGCAATTCCATCATCACTTGAAGAATGTCAATTTGGTGCGAAATGCCAATCACCAGACGATTGAAGAAGGTGTTAATGGCTTAATCCAAGACTGCTATTTCTAAAGGACTTTAAAAAACATGGAATTGAAAGTTCTAAAATATCTATGGTAGCTGGTTGTTGTTGATATATATAAGGGACATTTCTTTGAAGCCCAACAATATTGAGAGCTGGTTTTAATAATGGGATTGGACACACTTTTCGATGTTGAACATTCCAAAGCCTTGACTAAGATAAATATCAGAGAAGATTGTGATTGCCTCTAAGATCAATAAGAGTACCATGAAATATATTTGGTCAACAAAGGCAAACACTGGTGAAAAAATATGAATGGGAACTTTCACGAAAAAAAAAGAAGGAATGGCAAGGTACCAGTGGAACTCTCCCACTCCCTTCAACATCAGAATCTTTATACTTTTGCCTGACGGGTGAAGCCGAGAGCTTTGAAGATAACAAACATTCATAATTAGTGATGAATTCAATAATCCAGCTCAACCGATAAGGAAAATGTGAGATAGAAAGTGAGAAAGGATTAAGACCACCAAGTCCAATACATTCCTGTTAACTCCTCATGTAACAAGTGTTTAGAATTGGAACAAGATATATGTTCACAAAGAACCACACTTCATGGCCACGATAGTAGCAGATCTTGCTTATGATCAGAGCCCTCTTTTCTTCCTCTTTCCTCGATTATAATCAAACAAATATGAACGTAAGCCATAAAGGATATTCAGAATCAACATTTCATGCATTTACACCAGAAAACCCTTTTTTAATCCATTGGGACAGCAACATCTTGCCTAATATTCCTGAAATGGGAAAAGTTGACCTTCTGCCAGTATTGGTTTATTAAGATTGAGTGGAAAAGCTTATTGAAATGCTAAAACGTAACATAATAAAACACATTAAATGCAATTTATCATCTGTTGTAGAAATGGAACATGGTTGATAAAGTTCAGACCACGAGTTTTAACACAACCTCGTTTGAGATGATCCTGTGTTATTGTTAAAAACAATATTGGCTGTAATCGTTTGTGGTTGCCTTTTCAACAGCTTATATAGAGTCGATCTTGGGTTCAGGCAGCTTTCACACTAGATGGTGCATGAAACACGCAACACTTTTCATGGAACATACAGCATGAGAAATGCAACACAAACTTTAAGATAGGATGGAACATGGCTCAAGGAAGAATTCAGTCATAATGTAGTCATCTGATGAAGAAGATCTGCTGCTGGCAATTATTAGAAGATGAAATACATATTTTGTTCTTTACATTATTAATTAATAAACAATGGTTTACCTGTGCAATTTTCTTTTAATTTTTCTTGCACCTCTATTGCTATTTCCTTCCACACCTTGTCTATTACATGTGCCTTACAATAATCCTTCCGTGTGTTATCATACATTTCCGGATATATTTCAACGGCAAGAAAGATCCCTACAGATTGCAGAGTCAACCACAAGTAGTTTTTAACAATGATAATCTCAATTATTTCACTCGCTATTCAAATTATTCGAATGAGAACATTTTTATAGCATAAGAATAAAGTGTTGAATTACTTATGATTTCTTCAGATGTTTACCAGCAAATCCTGCATAAATTATGTGATCAAAAGTTTGAGTCATTAAAGATTATAGCGATAAACAAAGTATGCACAATATTTCAAAAGCTTGGCGTGATACAAAAAAATTAGATTCATATTTGAAATCAGCCTACTAAAATTAGTTGAAATCAAGTGTCAAGTCTTAGTATGCAGAGAAAATTTAAAAATTGTTGGCCAGTGTTATTTATTATTAATCAAGTGTTCAACACAAATGCAGAGAATTCCTTTGCAATTGCATTGAAGTAAATAATCTTAGGATGCAATTTTCCCTATACATGAGTGAAAGCCACATAAACGCTGCTGCCCCATTGTGCTGCAAAGTTGGTATTTATAAGTTGCAGTCTTGAAAATGAACGTTATCCTGCACAATTGGTCACCATCATACATATAAACACTGACTGAAATTTTTACATTTAGAGACACAAATTTCAAGCTGTCCAAAATTATTTTTCTGTACAATGCAAGGAGAGACAAATAATTTTCATCAAGAGCCGTGTAGTGCTTGAGATGCTAAAATTAATTTAAAAGGTCACCATAATCAAGCTATTTGTGATATACACTATCCAGTTGTTTACACATTTTGTTTAGCTCATCAGAATTAATCCTTTTCAATTCACTGAAGAAGGTGATAAACAGATTTCCAATCAATGAATAAGATTCTGCAAGTTTTGTCAGCTCAGGCTTTAGAGAGTCCATAACAGAAAGGAATGTTTCCGTCCTTCAGGTATGATGGCAACGTAGGCACCATCATAAGAACAAAGTGTGGTTTTCGCTTTGGTTTTTATATCTTCTTTACAAACAAATTGTGGTGCACATATTTTAATTCTAACCTCCTTATACCACGTATTTAAATAGTTTGAGCAAGTGGCGCCTGTAAAAACTATGACACTGAAAAGAACAAAAAAAAATGGCTATATATATATTTTTAAATATAGTAAATAAAATATATTTTTATATATTCCTACAGTAATAGATAAACTAAAAAAAAATGTCACAATTGATTGTAAATATTTATTTCCTAAGGTGAAAAAGATAAATTGTACTTTGACACCGATTTGAGCCCTTGTCCTTTGACTTTGGACGCCATTCTATAAAACACTTAGATTGCGGCTCAAAACTCGGCATCACTCCTTGGAGAGTATAACGGTGATAGCTTGTCTTTTGTTGAGTATCAAGCAACAGGGTTGAAAGGAGTAGGAGATTAACTGTGGAATGTAAGGACACTCTGAAAGGAGGGAAGTATATAAGGGCGAGAGGGGTCGGTGTGGTGACTGCCATAGCTACAGTAGCGCACCTCTAGTGAGGTGATAATACATAGTACTACTTGGAGGAGAGATTTGCTAAACCTCGAGATGTCCATCCGAATTTTAAGTGGAAGGAATTATTTCAGAACCTTAGTGGTAAAGGTGGCATTGAAGAGGCATTGCAACAAAGTATTAGACAGGAAGAGGAGAAGTGGCGTTGGATTTTAACTGTGGTGGTTGATGTCACACTCTACTTAGCCCAAATAAATATACCTTTCCATGAAACACACTCTAGTGTAGATTATGATGATCGTTGCCTTTTCTTGTCAACATTCCATCTTGTGGGCAGGTATATTGTTGAACTTAAACAACATCTAGAAACTAGCTTATTTCAGAGAGTCTGGACAAAGAATGAAAGCGTAGCCAGAACGAGTTCTTAAAACTTTGCTAGTAAGGTTTTGAGATCTATCCTTGAGGAAGTGGAAAAAAACACGGCAATTACTATTATCGTTGATGGCACACCTGATGTATTACATATCGAGTAGTTTTGAGGATATTTTTGACTGATTCGCTGCAATGAAAGGTAAAAAAATTGTTCTTAAATAATATGATAGTGAACGTACTTAAGTATTTAAATGAAATTACTAATGTAGCTTAACCATCTTCGATGCAAACTTTTATACATTGACACAGCTTAAGATTATCTTGATAAAAATAAATTGATTACATTTAAAAAAAATTGTCGTTGTGTTTCACTGGTACCAGTTCGAGTTATTTGTATGGACTATGTACTAACTATTAACTATGTTAATATGTTAGGGATAGGAAGGTTAATTTAAGAGGAAGTGCACCCATATTTACACGGAGAAGGAGTGGAAAACTATTTATGAAATACCACCCTCAGTAAACCTGAGTGAGATTAAAACCCCAAACTCATCATCGGCAGTCTAATCTGGGTGTTACACCTTAGATAATGATGAGAGGATGATAATAAAGTTTATGTTTATTATTTTTGTTAAAAGGGGCTCCCAAAATTACATTGCCCCAGGCCCCCTGAACTCTCTGGGCGACCCTGCCCACAAATTATTAGGTGTTAACCACTTGTACCAAGCGTAGTTAGCCTTGGTTTATTAATATTTTATTTAACATCGTGATTGTCTGGTAGTATAATTAATAATACTTAATTGGTAATCCATGTAAGCCTATATTCTCTTAGGCTATTGTTGGTCTATAATTACTATAGTGTTCGAATTAATTGGGACAAAGGGAAAAAAACCGTTTTTTTCTAAAACCTTAGCTTTTAATCACTACACACCTTAAGTAGACTGATAAATCTCTATTTTAGTACAAAGTATGACCTCCTTTAGCAGAAGTGACCTCTTCAATACGTCTTGGCATTGACTCCACTAGTGTAGCGCACATGTTCTTGACCTCATCATCATGGAACCACACTTGTATAGCACTTTTTATCGTTTGTTCTGTTGTCGTTCAATTCATCTTAGCTAAGCGATTCTTGAGAATATGCCATAAGTTCTCAATGGGATTTAGGTCTGGTGAATTACTAGGACAATCAAGCACTTTTATTTTATTTTCCCGCATAAAAGTCTGGACCAATTTCGAAGTGTGACAAGGAGCCAACTCATGTTGAAATGTTCCATCAAATGTTTTCATGAATGGAACAATCCTATTGCGTAATATTTCTATGTATTTGACAGAATTCATCATGCCTTTAAGAGGAACTAAGCTTCCAGTGCCATTTGTTGTGAAAAAACCCTATATTTATATGTATTTGACAGAATTCATCATGCATTTAAGAGGAACTAAGCTTCCAGTGCCATTTGTTGTGGAAAAAAGCCCAAAATATCTGTTTAGGAGGGTGTTTTACAGTCTGTTGGATATGATCTAGTCGCAGAGTTTCACCTCCACTTCGTCTAACAAAACTTGATTTGCATCCATGCACAAATAAATGTGTTTCATCACTGAAAATAACCTTCTTCCAGTCGTTAACAGTCCATGATTGGTATTTTTTGGCCCATGCTAAACGTTTTTTCATCATTTTCTGAGTTAGGAAACAAGACCGATGAAAAAACCATTTCTTACGACCAACATCCAGAAGCCTTTTCCGTACAGTTGAGGTACTCAATTCAACACCATAATCAATAAATCCCTTTCGAAGGTCTGTGCTTGTCTTTCTTGGATTTATTTTGCTATTTCCTATTAGAATTTTCTCAGTTTTTGGAGTAGTTTTCCGTTTGCGCCCACGTTTTCCTTTTCTTTTTGGAGACGATGATCCGGAATCTTGAAATGTTCTTAAAATTCTTGAAACACTTAATTTGCCCACACCAATAGCCGTAGCTATATCTCTCATGGTCATAGAAGTGTGTTCATTAAGAGCGATTATTTTAGAACGCTTCCTCGGAGTAATATCCATCTTTGAACAAGCAAAAGTAACACGTGATACACAAAACGCTAAATTATAACCACCAGCTGCCACACCGAAAGTCTCACAACTGAACTACTGTTACACTAAAACCAGTAAAATGATTAAATTACAGTCAAGGTAAATCCGTCACACTGCCTCACTAACCGGTTTTCAGGCAGTTCGGGACATCACTGGTGATCACAAATCAACTCAGACAAGGAAAACATGTTTGTCCCAATTAATTCGAACAGTATAGTATGTGGCAGCCATAGTAAAAATTCCTATACGGGAAAACTACCAATGGTACCACCGGAGAATGAGCCTGGGACCTCTAGATTAGTAGTCAGGAATACTGATCGCGTGACTAAGGGGACGCCATAATAATTAGGGTTTATTTTACTTCAGAGAAATAAAACCAAACACTAAACAAGTTTAAAGATGAAACAGGAATTAAAATAAAAGTACATTCAATATTATTTGATCTTGTATAAATAAATCCCCCACGTAGCATTTTTCTAAGTATGTACAATAGTCAGCATTACGTGCTGTTAACTTATTCCTACAGTTGCAGCGTTGCCAACTGTACGATCTGGATATTACTTGTAATATATTTCCACCTCCTGTACAATCGTAGAATCCAACAAAGATATACAACCCTAAAATTATTATCCTGGTGGTCTAGTATAAAGTTACATACATACTATGCAATAGTATTATTAATCCTATTAATAATATTTAAAAAGAGTTCATGTCTGTTATTCTTTCACAAAAGTAAAAACTTTTCCGATTGTTATTAAATATCGAATATATATATTTGAAATTTCTTTAATATTTGTGATGGGCACCGAGAATTTGATTATGACTTTTATTCTTAGTTAAAACTATTTTTGTTCAAACACCACTATGCATTTGATAAATAATTAAAAAACTATTAAAATTACTATATTTAGAAAATTAACTTCTACGTATTCACTGAGGATATATTCTATTTGTTTTGACCTAAAAAGTTTTTTGAAATAATAAATCATAAAATGAAGTTCATAATACGTGTTCCCTTACCTACTATCTTAACTTAAAAAATAAGGAGCGGATGTGTCAGAAACCAATTAGTCGATAAGTTTTTTAACCAGTCACTTGTAATCACTTTTCAATGTAGCGATAGATTAAACAAGCCTTCAGAACAAATTTTGTAACTTACAATCAAGAATTAGACTTCATCTTTAAATCACTTTAAAGAATATATTTTTATATAAAAAATAATAAGTTTGGATTTAATATTAGATCAATACAGCTATTTAATTTGATGCTATAAATCTGTTTTGGTGACTTGTGATCTAATGTGTCACACTTACAGTAGACTATACTGTAGATGTAAGGGAGATCAGGGCTCGAATCCTGGCTAGGGTTATTTAGAGTGTTTTGTCCTAAATTGTTCAGCTATCTCTCCACGCCAATACAGGCACCCTTCCCCTAAATTCAAACTTTTTCTTTTCTAGCTTTTTAGCATAGTTAGTACAGCATATACCCTTAAAAAGTAGTAAGACGTGGTGCTATTAACAAAAAATACCGTTGAAATCTAACATATCTAGATACAACTAACAATTTGGATAGTTGAATATAAACAAAATATTGATAGCCTCAAGTAGTGAACTTAAAAATCATGAACTCTCAAAAATACCTTTAATAAAATATAATTTAATATATTTGATATTATTAATTTGTGTACTACTATAATTTTACAACTACTACTACTACCATAAAGACTACCTCTAAATACTACTTATAATAACATAAGTTATAATAATATCTATAAATAATTTTATTTTAAGAGAATAGGAATCGGTTCAAGAATGTTTGCTTATTACTGCGTCATACTGCCCTTTTGGGCCTTACGCCTATGTACTAATTATACTTATATAGTAGGGATTTGGTAGATTTAATTTAGTGGAAATGCACTAACATTTACGTGAAAAAGTAAGAGAAAATAATTTAGGGAAAACCACTTTTAGTGTACTCGACCAGAATCGAAACCCGATATCCCCGTCTTTGGTAATCTAATCTATTAATCGATTAGCACCTAGAGACCATGCAGCCACCAAAGTGGGTTTCAAGAAATTTAAATATTTTATAAATTTATATTTTAAATAATCGGTAATTTCCTTTCTTTTTCAGGGTTGTTCACTTTAATTCACAGAACATAGCTAAACACGTAAACTAAGTTGAAAATGACTATCCTTTTAATATCGATCAATGTATTATTATTATTATTATTATTATTATCTTTGACTGACATATTTGAAGTGCTATTTAAATTTAGTTTTATTCACTGGATATAACAATTTTAATTACACTATTTGGGATAGAAATGAACAAGATATAATCTAGAGGGAATGAACTAAAATAAGTGTGGATAAAGAGTGAAACAATTATTAAAAGAAAAAACACTGAAAGACGGTGGGAGTTTAACTCCGAACTCACGGTCATTGGCAACACAGATTAAGTGAGCCTTGTATTTAAGTTACGTATTATTATATATATATTATAATACTACAATTTGGTGTATATATATATATATATATACACACCAAATTTACTGGCAGTGTAATCTGAATGATAGTATAGCTGCCTCTTAGCGGGTGCTGGGGTTCGAACTAAGCGGTCTGTTTATAATATAATGCATCAAAATTCTTGTTCTAGCTACCGTAGCTTTTAATTCGTTCAACAGAAATTGAATGTTTGGGACGGTATGTTAATTACGAGTGGAGCGTAAAGTGGAGAGTGGCTTACTAGTGCAACGTGTGTTGATACATTCCCACACACATATAAATCTCCGTGCAACGTTAATAGAATGGGGTGGATGACTCTAGTTGGTTTATGCTTATATATTTATTTGATCCAGGGGATAAAAGGGGAGGTTGTAGCTTGCCACAATGTTTATTGGAAGCTTCTACCTTTAGGCAAAATATTTACAGCCTCTGTCCCTCTGGCACTTGTTGGAGGTAGAAAGCAGTTTGACAATTGTCACGGTACATTCAGTTTCATATATTGCTGAGAATAACTTAATGTGTTATAAGTTACAGACAAACGCACATTGAATTAGACTAATTTTAAAACTACTTTTAAAACGTTTAGTAATTTTATTTATTGTACCAATATTTTAATAATAGCTACTAATATTTTAAACTATAGTACACTAGATATTTGACTTCTAATATATGTAGGTCTAATAAAAGTACTTATCTAGATAGAAGCTGTGAGAGATATACACTATGAGTCAAACAATTTACTTTAGCCCACACTATTTATCGTTTACCCGCGTCTTATTACCTGTTCAGTGTTCAGATTATACTCATACAATAATATTAATAATTACACTATTGGGGTAAGGATGGTGAAACAAGGATTTTATTGGTAATTTATCGACATTGGCGTGGTTGACGAGTGAGAGAATATTTTGAATAAACGAGCCTCAGTAGACACAACCGCGTCTTTTGCGGGTGACCTGATAGTCTAGGAGTAAGGTGTCAGACTTCTGTACTAGAGGTTCGGGGTTCAATCCTTGGTCCAGGCACAGATTTATCTGATAACCAAACCCTTCCTTCACCTCTGACAAGACGTGTATTAAACACAACTTGTCAATGTGTGGAATGCCAGGACCCCACCGTGGTTCGGATACCACATTGAAACGTAAGTCCTCCATTTCATCTCACAATCAACCTACCATTACACATTAGCATAAGTGCATATAGCCCGAATGGGTAGTAAGACGCAGTACTAATAAAAATAATAATCCTCTTCTTTAGCAAGCCAATATAACACGAGAGTTACGCATTAGAACATTAATCCACTAAAGCAGGTATATTTTTAAATATAAACTTTGTTTACCCCGTTAGATAGCATGCTTACCTTAAATTATTACACTATGGCATAGCTTATAAGATAGGGAGGGTCATATTATAGTCCATCAAGATAATATTTTCACCATAAATGCATTGTGTTATGCATAATATTTAAAAAATTATTGTCATCCAAACCTTAGAAAAATTGTGTATATATATTTTTACAACACTTCTTGCTCCCATACTGACTATTCACCTATTGACATTAAGAATATAGGTATGATGAAGGTAAAGTTGAGAGGAGACCTATTTGCTTTTGTGGCGAAGAGGAAATTCGATTAAAACCACGGTCCTTAACCATATGTGGGAAAGCACCCCCCAGTAAACTAAGCCCAGATTTTATTATCTGGTCCCCTACAACCAACAAACAATTAAATCATGAGACTAATGCCTTAGATTTTGTAACCACCTGTACTTAATTTGTATTAAATATATGGTATGGTGCTACACTTAGACATTCTCCCGCTTTTATCTTAAAATATACATTTACTAAAAACTCCTAAGATTAGTGAAACAGAAAAAAAGGCTATAAATTGTGGTAGAAATGATACACCAAAGATCAAACATGAGATAATATACATTGTTACTTACTCTTTGATGATATGGCATTGGGAACCAGCAACACTGTTACAGAAAAACTGAGAAAAGAGAAACATCTTTGTCAAACAAAGATCATTTTCAAATAACAGAATAAACAAGTAAATATATTTGATTCTAGCTCAGAAGTTATAAGTTTTACTAAAACATAATCTTACAAAAGATTTTTATTTTTTATACCTTACAATGATATTTTATATATCAGATAGTTGAGGAGAATTGATCCAAGGTGAAAGGTTTTCCCTATTTAAGGTCCCCTCAAAATTATTTTAATGAGAAAATTAGAGTTTCCATTTTGTTTATAATAATAAACAGGGTATAGATATAATCTTTAATTGAAATTGTTAGATCTAATTTCGATAAAATCGACATTTACTCTTTTTGACTATTAGTAAGTAAGATAACCTTAAATTTAGGGTTGGATATCTGATTTCATAAATCCCTCGGGTGGACCGTATTAAAACCCCAGATACCTAGTTTTAGCCTAATTGGTAAAATAGTTTTGGCTCGAGCCCTAGGTACAGACTGACGGATGGACAGACAAACCGACGGACGGCAGCGAGAAAACAACTTATTTTGGTTTCAGGGGGGAAAATCAACATCTATCAAAATTTCCGAGATATCGAGAGAAAGTAAAAATGTCACTTGAACAAATGTTTGATTTGCAAGAACTTTCAAGTGACTTGAACTTGTCATTTAAATGAAAATAAACCCTTTTCTCTTGAAAGTCTTCCAATAACCATTCATGTTCCTGTACTGCTCTTTGATCTTTGATTAGACAGAAATAATTAGTAGAATATTCAAATACAATCAATCCTTAGTTTTACTCCTCATACACGCTGTTGGAATTTATTAATATATATTAATTAAGTACGAGAAAGGTGGAATTTAGTGTAAATGTACCAGAATTTGAAAACAGGATACTAGGAAGTCATATATGAAACGCCACCTTCAGTGTACTCAGACTTCACCAGCAAACTAGAACCAATAACTTTGACATTTATTCCTGGTACCTAGTGATAGTAGTTGCAAGAAATTAACTCCAGGGGTTAATATCACATCTAGGTTAGGCATTCATTACAAAAAATAATTCAACGTTTCTGAATTAGATAAAAACATGAATATGACTTGTTAAATTATCAATTAAAACACTACCTCTCACCCCCCGTTCACGTTAAACGCATAAGAACTAATTAAATTTATGTGCTTGGTACGATAAATATTTAATTTAGAAGAAGTGTAACAGCATTTGTTCCAAGAATGATAGTGTAAATTTTTTTATTAAAAAATCGTTTGGGACTTAAGCTTGATCTCCCTATCACCGGAAGTTCAGTCTATGGCGAGAATTATGTCTTACACCATTCGACCAACTATAAGAAAACAAAACCTTCATTCTGCTCCAATAAATTATTAAAATAACTTCTTTCTTTTTATTAATAGTCACCTAGCTCCAATGTACAGTACCTTCTACAAATTGATGAGAGGGAGTGTAGGAGTGGAAGAGTTAGAGGATATAACCCCCTTAAGGCCTCCTCTCACCCTTTCCAGCTCGAACAATGCAACTGAGCTGATAATTAATACACATGCGTCACTTTCACACGCACATTTCACGAACAACTGCCCCTGCAGTAACGCTACATTGAGTTTCAGTGAAATACGCAGGACCCGCCGACGCTATTTATTAACTATTTCCAAAACAACGATGCGTGAATGTAGGCCTTAAGCAATGCAATTTGTCAATAAAGGAACAATGGAATGGTGGGTTGAGCGGTAAGTGAAGAGCGAGGGGGAAAAATGTAGTTTTTTTATATGCTTCGACGTAAAAATATAGGAGATAGTTGTATTTGTCAATAGGAGGTTGTCAATGGTTCCAGTGATTCTTCCCTACTTCTTCCGACCCTACATTTCAATTCCACTTGTGACGTTAAGATGCGAGGTGTTAAAAAAATAATCAAAAGTCTACTTACGACTTTAAAACCAGGACAGAAGTAATGTGACTTAATCTTTATTGATAAATTGAACAGTGTATCTGTAATAAGCGTTGCTCTATACTTACCGCAAGCAGAGGTCTGAATTTTAAACATTAGTAGACCTTTTGCACGAAAATATGCTCCTCAAAGACAGGATTTTTCTTTTCTGATTTTTTAATTAACTAAGAAACTAACAAAAAATATCAACACCGTGAGATGTATTTAGTAAAACATTTCATACAGTTGCTTGTTATGGTTGAGTTTTCACACGAAAATGTGCACCTGTAAACCAGAATTTTAAAATGTTGATAATTTTAATTTTGTCCTATCCACCCCATTTGCTATTTTTTTAAATACATTCACCTATTTTTATGTTTTCAAACTTTATACCCTTTTTGATTTTTTAGCCTTTAACTCTTATAATCTATTTTACACTTTTAAAATTCTTTTACATACCCTTTTCACCCCTTTTAAAATAAAACTTTACTAGACCAACCATTGCCCTTACAAAAATAGCATGACTAACATTATTGACATAATAGTTAGTTATGTTAAGGATTGGCTTTATAAAATTTAACCGCAATAACCTTTAAAAAGGGTGGGAGGGAGGGAGGGGGTAGACCGTCAGTTATAGATAACAGTTAAGAAACCAGCCCTTGTACATCCTAATGAGATTAGAACCTGGATCTGTTAGTTCTTTCCTATTTTTCTAAATGAGCTTATTGAACAACGTCACTACATAATTAAAGGCATACCCAACTATTAAAAATGATAGGATTAATACCATTAGTTTTAATTTGATTGAGAGGGAGAATTATTCAATTAATGTGTGCGTAAGTATACATGGTGAGATCCTACCTGCTGCTGAAGATCCG
>CABFVX010008433.1:0-24209 GCA_902151425.1 Timema shepardi | reverse complement strand
GGTCAGAGGGAGAGGAGGAACTGTTACTTACCACGTCTTGGGCGGTCAGGGGAGAGAGGAGGAACTGTCACTTACCACGTCTTGGGTGGTCATAGGGAGAGGAGGAACTGTTACTTACCACATCTTGGGATGTCAGAGGGAGAGGAGGAACTGTCACTTACCACGTCTTGGGCGGTCAGAGGAAGAGGAGGAACTGTCACTCACCACGTCTTGGGATGTCAGAGGGAGAGGAGGAAATGTTACTTACCACGTCTTGGGAGGTCAGGGGAGAGAGGAGGAACTGTTACTTACCACGTCTTGGGAGGTCAGAGGGAGAGGAGGAACTGTTACTTACCACGTCTTGGGCGGTCAGGGGGAGAGGATGAACTGTCACTTACCACGTCTTGGGATGTCAGAAGGAGAGGAGGAACTTTCACTTACCACGTCTTGGGAGGTCAGAGGGAGAGGAGGAACTGTCACTTACCACGTCTTGGGATGTCAGAAGGAGAGGTGGAACTGTTACTTACCACGTCTTGGGCGGTCAGAGGGAGAGGATGAACTGTCACTTACCACGTCTTGGAATGTCAGAGGGAAAGGATGAACTGTCACTTACCACCTTTTGGGAGGTCAGAGGGAGAGGAGGAACTGTTACTTACCACGTCTTGGGATGTCAGAGGAGAGAGGAGGACCTGTCACTTACCACGTCTTGGGCGGTCAGAGGGAGAGGAGGAACTGTTACTTACCACGTCTTGGGATGTCAGAGGGAGAGGAGGAACTGTCACTTACCACCTTTTGGGAGGTCAGAAGGAGAGGAGGAACTGTCACTTACCACCTTTTGGGAGGTCAGAGGGAGAGGAAGAACTGTCACTTACCACGTCTTGGGATGTCAGAGGGAGAGGAGGAACTTTCACTTACCACGTCTTGGGAGGTCAGAGGGAGAGGAAGAACTGTCACTTACAACGTCTTGGGGTGTCAGAGGGAGAGGAGGAACTGTCACTTACCACCTTTTGGGAGCTCAGAGGGAGAGGAGGAACTGCCACTTACCACCTTTTGGGAGGTCAGAAGGAGAGGAGGAACTGTCACTTACCACCTTTTGGGATGTCAGAGGGAGAGGAGGAACTTTCACTTACCACGTCTTGGGATGTCAGAGGGAGAGGAGGAACTTGTCACTTACCACGTCTTGGGATGTCAGAGGGAGAGGAGGAACTGTCACTTACCACGTCTTGGGATGTCAGAGGGAGAGGAGGAACTTTCACTTACCACGTCTTGGGAGGTCAGAGGGAGAGGAGGAACTGTCACTTACCACCTTTTGGGAGGTCAGAGGGAGAGGAGGAACTGTCACTTACCACGTCTTGGGATGTCAGGGGAGAGAGGAGGAACTGTCACTTACCACGTCTTGGGCGGTCAGGGGAGAGATGAGGAACTGTCACTTACCACGTCTTGGGAGGTCAGAGGGAGAAGATGAACGGTCACTTACCACGTCTTGGGATGTCAGAGGGAGAGGAGGAACTGTCACTTACCACGTCTTGGGATGTCAGAGGGAGAGGAGGAACTGTCACTTACCACGTCTTGGGCGGTCAGGGGAGAGAGGAGGAACTGTCACTTACCACGTCTTGGGATGTCAGAGGGAGAGGAGGAACTGTCAATTACCACGTCTTGGGAGGTCAGAGGGAGAGGAGGAACTGTCACTTACCACCTTTTGGGAGGTCAGGAGGAAGAGGAGGAACTGTCACTTACCACCTTTTGGGAGGTCAGAGGGAGAGGAGGAACTGTCACTTACCACGTCTTGGGCGGTCAGAGGGAGAGGAGGAACTGTCACTTACCACATCCTGGGAGGTCAGGAGGAAGGGCAGTAGGATGGAGATGGGAAATACTGCCTACTTCTTTTATAAGTAAATCTCAGTGACTGTGTCTGATATATTAGTAGCTAATGCTACTTAACACATTATATCAGAACGAGAAGAATATATTTAAGGAAATGTACCAGAATCTGCATGAAAAAGAATATGTAAATACACGTTTATAAATGTCCACCCAACGTGTATTCCGCTAAGGATTGATAGCCTTTCAAGTCCGAGTCGAGCACACCAACTCATCCAGTGCTAGTTACCCTAGTTTAACTTTATCAACGTCTTAGACCTTCTAATTACAGTACGCTCCTGAGTGTTGTATCCTGCTTGATAAGGCCCAAGATCCACCTGTAGATAGGAGGATATATCTTCTGTAGATATCCAGAGTTGTGGTTCCAGTGCTCGTCTACATTCGAGTTTCATAGAAAATACCTCTCACAAAATACAAACGTAACTAACACGGTCAATAATGATAACATTCTATACTATTATTATTGTTAATATCTATCACAAGTGTCAGCTGCAGATTACATTCCTTGACGTATGAACATGTGACAGTAGATCTTATGTCGGATAAGGTTCTTACTATGTTTACTGGACTGAAACCTTGCAGGTCTTCTAATGCTGTGTCACGTGATTTAGGCCCGCTCTTCTAACACTAACCGCAATAGTGCTGCCATCTACCTCCTGACGTACTAACTATTGCTGAGTCTTGTTTTGTTGTATTTTCCTGTTGTTTATCCATGGCCTAGCACGTTTGTTCTTTACGCATCACGTTATCTAGACCCGCAGTTTCCCACACACACACTGGCCGCGATAGTGCTGCCATCTACCTCCCGGCGTACCTACTAATATTGATGTGTGATCCTTGTTTCGAAATCAGGGGGTGAGCAACGGTTTCATTTAGAGGTTGGGGACCATTGTTTTTGTTTACAAATCCAAGTTTCATGATCCAATTTGATCTTTCAGGTATTCCAACATTTTTATCGATACAACCGTCACACACCAATTATATAACAAGGGAGAGCAATGGAATTTTTAAATATTTTTCAGATTTTTTTGTATCCATACAATTTATATGAAAATGAAGTACGTAGGGGAAATACCAGGAGGGAAGCCAAAGAGAGATGGAAGGAGAAGATAACAGAAAGTTTTCAAGTGAAAGGAGAATAATGGAAGCATTTACAGGATGAAGAAAGGTGAAAGGATAGAGGAAGATGGAGGCATTCTACTAAACTGACCCAGCACCGGCTGGAAATAGTTGATGATGATGATGATGATGACTATATATTATATAATGTGATACTATACAAACAAAAGATGTAAAGAAAACTATGGATGTGATGACCTTCCAGTTTGTGTAACTGACTGTACTTATGATGGAATGCAAATCTCTTATTCTTAGTTATTCATGGGAAAGTATAAAATGTGTATTAAAACTAAATATAAATAAACAAGTGTAAATTTTTAAGAGTATCTTTAAATATGTTTGTAGATTTTAACATTCTTAAACGTAGAGTACTTTGAATTTCTTTTGTTTAATATGAAAGTTTATTTTATGATTGCTCTCCTGAGTTGTATTAATGACTTGTCCATATTGGTGATAGAATGGTCTAAAGCCCTTCAATAGACTGGCTTTTCACTAATGGGTAGGTCGAGTTTAAATTCTGACTGGGATGTATAGAGCTAGTTTTCCTAAATGGTTCTTTAATTTTTCTTCATACAAATGTAGGGTATATTTAATAAAGTATCATCCCTAGTTTACGAGAGTAATGTTTTCCATTGTTTGCAAACTCTTCTTATATAACAACAACTGGCAACATTTAATTATTTCTCCAGCCGATTATTCAAATATCGATATTTTCAAGGTTTGTGTTTTAACAGGCGTATTTAAGGTGTGTTTGTATGAACATTATCCTTGTGACTGTGTACATTGGTCGTACGCTATCAACCAAGTGTTTGTATGAACAATATCCTTGTGACCGTGTACATTGGTAGTACGCTTATCAACCAAGTGTTTGTATGAACAATATCCTTGTGACCGTGTACATTGGTAGCACACTATCAACCAAGTGTTTGTATGAACAATATTCTTGTGACCGTGCACATTGGTAGTACGCTATCAACCAAGTGTTTGTATGAACATTATCCTTGTGACCGTGTAGATTGGTAGCACGCTATCAACCAAGTGTTTGTATGAACAATATCCTTGTGACTGTGTACATTGGTAGTACGCTATCAACCAAGTGTTTGTATGAACAATATCCTTGTGACCGTGTACATTGGTAGTACGCTATCAACCAAGTGTTTGTATGAACAATATCCTTGTGACCGTGTACATTGGTAGCACACTATCAACCAAGTGTTTGTATGAACAATATCCTTGTGACCGTTTACATTGGTAGTACACTATCAACCAAGTGTTTTTAGTTGTTATATATTCATAACACGAAGGTTACTCGCATTGGTGGGCAGCCGAGGTGGACTTTGTGTCTAACTTATGATGGTGAGGTCAGTGTTTGAAACCCAGCTGAATGCACTGAAGGATGGGCTTTCCTAAACGTGTTCCCACTCTTCAATGAACTATTGCAAGTTTGACGTCCTAGAGCGTGTGACCATTGGTAAGATTATTACTTAGTTTGGGTCAAGTAATAGCTACTTTACCTTCAGTTTCAATTCCGTAAAGTATAACTGGAGCGATTGCATCTTAAACATTCTTTAACACTTTTAAGATGGTATTTTTAAATCCACATTTCATATTATATCATTTCAAGATATTTCTATCCCTTCACCCCTCCCCCCATCCACAACAAAGGGAGATGGCAACATTATGGAGCTATTTCAAGAAGTTATTTAATCAAATAATGAGAAATCTTTTATTGCGCTCTTTTTCAATTCAGGGGAATAAATAAGGACGTATTTCCTCGGGAATATTTCTACTTCCCCTCTTGAGTGACGTTTACGTGACTGCTGATGTTTTCATTAACCTTTCTGTTAGTTTACGATGCTTCGTTTATTGCGGATCGTAACCGGGCGTTTAGAACAAATAACGACTGCCCGCCGCTATTTTAAACTATATTTTCAGAGAACCTGATTTTCCTAATTTCTCTCCGGCCAATCCCGTGATGTTCTGATAAGTTATCAATGTTCACAAATCTTGAGAGGGGGAGAGGAGGAAAGTTTATACTTCAGGATTAAACTCAACTTTTAAAATTATTTTTGCTTGCCTTTGAGCTGTGAGGTAAGGATTGTGTTTTATATCGGTAAATGATCGCTCAGCGATGCAAGTTTGTAGACATGGCAACATAGCACCTGTTAGCTTGTCGGGACTATGCAGAGTAACCAATAATTTGAAACTGGTCACGTGTCCTATGAAACTATATTATAGGCTTTGATTGGCCAGAAAACTTCACTTCATTCCCTTGAGTGATGTGTAGGGGAAGGGAACAGGAATTAAACTCGATATTTTTTACAACAATCAAATATGTCTCCGATAGATAAGGTTAGTTTAACTGTATGCAGTTGTTGAATATTTGTCAGGGGCTTAGTGGACTTTGAACAGGACTTTACTTCTTAGTTTAAAAGTTTGTGCCAGCCACAATGTCCATGTCAAATATTTAACTATTGATATTACCATGCGAAGAAAATTAAACTAAATTATCTACTGAAACACGGTTTTATTTATTTTGTAAAAATATTATCTGTCTTAAAAGTTTTAAAAATATGGCTCTTAGCTGACATTCCCTCCGCCCCGCCCCCCCCCCTCCTCCCCCACACCCTCATACCCATCTCAAGGAAAACTAGTGGAAACCTGTAGTTTATTTTAGAAGAGAGAACCAAGGTATATAGATGAATGAGGAGTTATGTGAAGATGTCGACCCAGTGGTGGGTGAGGAGACCTGAGGGGGAAGGGCCCTGACTTCAAGATTGGTCAAAAACACACCATGTTGAGTGCCCTTCCTCCATAGCGAAATGTGTATAATGTGCGCTGGTCTTCAACTATTTACCAGTATCGTTATTGTTTATTAACAATCCTAAGTAATATTTATAGAGTTTTCTATTTACAAATTAAAAAATCTGAACAATTATTTATCTTGCTACTCTTGATTGCTATAGTTCAACAGTGAAATATACACCTTCTATATCCTTGTAATTATAATTTGTTATCACTATCTCTTCGCTTTTAACTCACATAACATCGCTACATCACCTTGAGAAATGTAAGCGTACTAAATAGTATTTCGCTACAAATATTATCGGCTTATATTCCCCCCCCCCCTCGTTTTTACAGGACCCCTAAAACACCCTTTAATTAGCTTCTAGAGATATCTAATATGGAGAAAACTCACCCTTATAGCTCTGAATACCCCCCTTTTCACATTCCTGCATACACCACCGGTATATTTACATAGGAGGGTAGTGATCGGCATATGTAGTTTATTATATACTCACAAGAAATGATATTTCAATGCAAACCCCAATAATAAATGTGACAGTTGTAAACAAATAAACTGCTGGTCTTATCCCGGTCGAGGTAAGTGCATTAATGCAATGAGGATAAGTGTAGTGCATCTCCGTGGGGAGGTTAGAGCGTCAGGTGTGTGTCAGCGAGTCCGGGTGATTGAAGTGGTGTAGCTCCGGCCCCATTAGATTGTCCGGAATGGCGTGACAAGATTTCACAGCAACGATAACATTGTGTAGTGATACACTCAGACTGGATGTGAGGGGAGTGTTGGAGTGCTAGGGAGGACTGGATGTGAGGGGAGTGTTGGTGAAGTGCTAGGGAGGGTTGGATGTGAGGGGAGTGTTGTTGGAGTGCTAGGGAGGACTGGATGTGAGGGGTGTGTTGGTGGAGTGCTAGGGAGGACTGGATGTGAGGGGAGTGTTGGTGAAGTGCTAGGGAGGGCTGAATGTGAGGGGAGTGTTGTTGGAGTGCTAGGGAGGACTGGATGTGAGGCGAGTGTTGGTGGAGTGATAGTGAAATGTTAGAGAAGTTGTAATACCCAGCACGCAAGATAAACACTAAAGCTCCACCCACTTTCTGACGTCATTTCTTGGTCAAATGACCGAACAATTCCCTTAACAAACAAATTCCTCCAGTAACACTGCACTAACACTACCCTAACACTAACCTAACACCATTCTAGTAATTATAAACAAACAAAGTTGAACCTTGATGTTTTAAACCAGCCTCTATTTCACTAATGAGGCGGGGATAAGGAAGGTATAATATATATTAAATGTGTCCACATTTGCGTGGAGGAAAAGCTGGGAACTATTTAGGGGAAATTGCCCTCAGTAAATTTGACCAAGTCGTCTCAAGAGTAATTACGAACCTTGTCTTGGTATCATCCACACATCCAACGTGTCTCGTGTCTATAGTCGTTTTGTTGACCTCGCTCATGGCTGATGGGATAGTTACGCCACAGAACATACAAACAAAAGACGGCGGTTGTAACAGTAGAAGTCTGTACGAGTGGCGGTACTACTCCCAGCCCTCGCAGTTATAATACGCGCCGACAGGTGCCAGCACAACTGAGGGCTGTTAACGTGTTTTACGAGATAAAACGAAATATACTTTGGCGCGGTGTTTGGTAACCTTGTGAGTGGGGCTGTTAAAAGAGAGAGGAAGTTGGCGAAACTGTTTTGTGCGTTTGAAATAGATTTTAACTCATTAAATAAATCGAGTATTGTCTGAACGTATATTTCACTATAATTATATTTATATCAAAACATTGTTCAGGAAATAAACAAGATGTTCATGCATAATATACTCAACGATATATTGTATATAATAATATCGTAGTAATTTCTAGCAGGGCTTTAGTTTTGTTCTTAATCCTGGATTATCTTTCATTATTTCGTGGAAATGCACAATAATATACAGTTGGGCAAGAACAAATAAAACAAATTATTTGAAGATAAATATAAAATGTATGATAATGCCATGCGTTTTTAACCCATCATTGGTGCTGTAAACAACTTGTACTAACTAAATAACGTAATGTAAGGAAGTTGAGTTGTAATTAATTTAATCAATATTAACCTAGAGAGAGACTGGAAAAACATAAGGTTAAAATACCCTAAGTCCACCTAGCTGGATATGAACCCAGGACGTTAAGGTCCGATGGTTAAATTTCCATTCAGCTAACACTACCAGTCTTGAATATTTATAATAATAAAAGGAAGGGTTTGCCTGTGTGTGTGTGTTTGTTTGTTTGTTTGTGTGCGATGCCCAGCCAAATCTACGGCACGCAGAGATCTGAAATTTTTAACATAGGTGGACGGAAGGGGGTCCAAATGCACCTTGAAGAAGAATTTTTAAATTTTTAATTAGGCTATTTTTAACAAATTTTTTAAGAACATATAGTTAATCTGATAATTCTCATGGAAAATCAGGCACCATGGGGGTAGGGGGACTTATATTATTCTCATACCACAGTGGATAACGGCCAATGCCATGCGGGGTTGCTAGTATAATATAAACGCACTTAGCTAACAGTTGGGCGATTAGCACTTTGAACTTGACCGAGAGTTACTTACAGATCATTCCCACCACTCCGTAGCTAGCACCCCATGAAGAATACTTTCTATTATCTCTTGATCAAGGTACACGTATGTTTATCTATACTCTCAAAGTTTGTATGGTGATACAGTCTAAGTCACTCTCAATATAGCTGGTATGTATTAGAACTGGGGTGGGCAACCCCGTCGCCAATCCCCACCTGTGGTGAATTATCTTTAAAAGTGTGTCGAATTTGAGTTTGCTAGCTCTCACAGAAAAATAAACTTTTTCCTGATAGCGGGACCGTTGTTGTAACTTGATATTTACTGTATATCATTGGAAACATTCCACTTTGGGAATAAGTCAAAGATAAAACACTGCCATCCAATACTCCCCTCCACACTTTTACCAACAATTCGAAGCGCTGTATTTAAGATAGAGCTGCGTTTTAAAGAAAAATGACTTTGTGGGCTGGGTTTTTAAAGAAAGAAAACTCCTTTCCTAGAAAGGGATTGAGTTGAGAAGCCGTGGTTACATGAGGCCAGTTGATAAACTAGCAGTGGTAGACTGATGCTATTTGAGTTTGCCTATCGATTGGCCTCGTGTAAAAGCACCTCGAGGAAAAATGTTACTCTGGACTGCTCTTCTGTTTAACTTTTCACAGTAATTAGGGTACATTCACCCCTTTTCGTTCTTGCACTTTAGTCTAGCCCTGACCTTGAATGGGTGGTGTCTAATAAGTTATAACAAACATTTTAAGAGGCGCGTTTTCACCTGTTTCATGTGTACAATTTTCTCGTTACTTTGTTGTTTTTTTTGCTTTACAAAAAATAAATATTTTAAAATTTTCGCAAATTCTTCTGGAGAGATGGATAAGTGGGTGATTCGAAAACGAAGTGAACCAGCAGCAGATGTTAGTGCTGAGGTGAGTGAAGCAGACAAACTTATTGATTCGGAACCTAGTGGTAAAAAGAAAAAAAAACAAGAGGATGAAAGAGCGTAACGCGAAATTTTCAAGAAAGCTGGGACCTAAATTTGTAGTGGCGCAAGTAAATGAAAATCCCGTGTGCCTCCTGCACACACACAAAAAAAATTCATTGAGAATAAGTCAAACCGTTTGAAGAAGTATTTTCAAAATAATCACTGTGAATTTAACAATAAATTCGAAGTTAATGGATGTAATCGTGTCAGTGAAATTGCCCGTTTGAAATCACAATTCCGAGATCAAAAGATAAACCTGAAACCGTTTCTTCCGTTGAATAAATTGTTGACGTTAGCTAGTTGTAAAGCAGCCTGGATTTTGGCTCGGAAAAAGAAACCATTTTCCGATGCTGAGATGATGAAATACATTTTGATCACGGTGATAGAAACCCTTATAGAAAACTACGAATCTAAGGTGAAGAGTGATATACTCCAAAAAGTGCAAAATTTGCAGTTAAGCAGCAGAACAGTTGTTCGCCGAGTTTTGGAACTATCTAAAAACATAGAAGAACAACTACTTGAACAATTAAATTACTGTTTTGTGTTTTTACTAATCACTGGATAAATAAAACAAATTTACAGACACGGCGCCATTAATATTTTAGGATCGGTTTGTGCTTCCCGATCTTACAATTCGTGAAGACATCCTTGTAATTTGTGGATTGCGAGGCCATACTTGTGGAGCTTATATACTAAAACCATTTTTTAAGTGTCAAAAAAATGTGTTCTGGATCTGAAAAAATGAGCTTCTGTTACAACGGACGCTGCACCCGCAATCATTAGAAGTAAGTCAGGATTTGTTTCTCGTTTGAAGCAGCATTTGAGTGAGAATGGCGTAGAAAACATGTTGTCCTCCTTCCATTTCATTCTGCATCAGGAGAATTTGTGTGCTTGGATGCTTGAAACCGACACGTTGAAAACTTTGATGGATATTGTTGTAAAAATTGTAAATTACATCCAAAATAGAAGTTCCTTCATCCATCGACAATTTGTTGAGACCTTGAAAGAGTGTGGTGACTGTGATTTCAATTATGTCACTGGATATGCAAATGTTAGATGGTTGGGCAGAGGAAAATTCCTGAAACGTTTCACCTATTTGCTTCCTCAAATTCGAGATTTTCTTGATGAGAAACGTCAAATTGAATTTTTTTCTGAGATTTCTGTGCGATATCATGGCTCACTTGAAGGAATTAAACGTGAAGCTGCAGGGAAAGTGTAAAGTAATATGTGAGCTGGTCTAACATATTCAAGTATTCAAGTCAAAACTGGATCTCATTCTGGTACAAATTTGAAGGGACGATTTGTCCCATTTTGAAAAACTAGCTCTGTTTTTAGAAAAAAAAATGAGGAGTGTGGTTTACTCGACGTGAAAGCGGTCACTCTACGTAGATTGTATTAAAAACCTGACCCAGAAATTTGAATAGCGTTTCTCTAATTTCAATGCCTTCAAATCAGCATTTGAATTATTACGTGATCCATTCCACTTTGTTGTTATAAATTCAAGCAAAGATATCTCCACCCTTATTTCTCCACACAAGCGTGGACTTGAAGATGGTTTGCTTTCTCTTCAGTCTGGAACACTTGAAAATTGGCCTGAATTCTTCAGTCATGGATATGTGGAAATATATTCTGACTGACAACAATCTCCCAACTTTGAAATCGGGCATTTCAAAATTATTGTCCATGTTTGGATCAACGGGGAGGGGGGTGGGGGTGAATCGACGTTCTTGACGATGGGATTAATCAGGTATAAGTACAGATCCTCAATTGTTGACGTCACTCTGGAGGCGGAGTTAATATGTGCATTGAGTTAAGACATTACGCCAATGTTCCTGCAATTTGCCAGAAAAAAGATCTGCCAAATTTCACATTAAATGGTTTTACATTTTCTATTTGAATGGTTTTAATAAAGCCAATTGTAACTTAATAGTTAAAGTTTACGTATTTTGAATACTCTCATTCAAACAATGTGTTAATTTAAATACTCGTTTGAGCACCATAATCTTTGAATTTTTACATGATGTGGCGCATTTCACTTCTCATTCGTCACACTTGTGGCTATTTTGAAAAAGTTGTTGCCCACCCCTGTACTAGAGTATGAGAGGTTTGTATGGTGATGCAGTCTGTGTCACTCTCAACATAGCTGGTATGTACTACAGTATAATAGGTTTGTATGGTGATAAGATTATGTCACTCTCAACATAGCTGGTATGTATTACAGTACGAGTAGGTTTGTAAGGTGATGCACTCTCAACATAGCTGGTATGTACTACAGTACGAGAGGTTTGTAAGGTGATGCACTCTCAACATAGCTGTTATGTACTACAGTACGAGAGATTTGTAAGGTGATGCAGTCTCAACATAGCTTGTATGTACTACAGTACGAGAGGTTTGTAAGGTGATGCAGTCTCAACATAGCTGGTATGTACTACAGTACGAGAGGTTTGTAAGGTGATGCACTCTCAACATAGGTGGTACGTACTACAGTACGAGAGGTTTGTAAGGTGATGCACTCTCAACATAGGTGGTATCTACTACAGTACGTAGAGGTTTGTAAGGTGATGCACTCTCAACATAGCTGGTATGTACTACAGTACGAGAGGTTTGTAAGGTGATGCACTCTCAACATAGGTGGTACGCACTACAGTACGAGAGGTTTTTAAGGTGATGCACTCTCAACATAGGTGGTATCTACTACATTACGAGAGGTTTGTAAGGTGATGCACTCTCAAAATAGCTGGTATGTACTACAGTACGAGAGGTTTGTAAGGTGATGCACTCTCAACATAGGTGGTATGTACTACAGTACGAGAGGTTTGTAAGATGATGCACTCTCAACATAGGTGGTATCTACTACAATACGAGAGGTTTGTAAGGTGATGCACTCTCAACATAGCTGGTATGTACTACAATACGAGAGGTTTGTAAGGTGATGCACTCTCAACATAGCTGTTATGTACTATAGTACGAGAGGTTTGTAAGGTGATGCAGTCTCAACATAGCTTGTATGTACTACAGTACGACAGGTTTGTAAGGTGATGCAGTCTCAACATAGCTGGTATGTACTACAATACGAGAGGTTTGTAAGGTGATGCACTCTCAACATAGGTGGTACGTAGTACAGTACGAGAGGTTTGTAAGGTGATGCACTCTCAACATAGGTGGTATCTACTACAGTACGAGAGGTTTGTAAGGTGATGTACTCTCAACATAGCTGGTATGTACTACAGTACGAGAGGTTTGTAAGGTGATGCAGTCTATGTTTGTGTGCCGAAGTGGAATATCTTACAGTGGCGGGTCTTAGTATGGTAATCTGGTTCCATCCTGAACGGAGGGTGGATTTGGTTCTAGGGTATTTAAGGGGGGTAGCAAGGGTCGGGGGTAAAGCAACTCTCAGTGAAGACTTGAGAAGCACTTCCTTCAAACAAGAACACTTTTAATTAAAATTACCGTTTCCGGCTGTCATGATCCGGTTGGATAATTTGAGGGAATAATTGATGAGATTTCAACTATGTAGCCCCATTCTGAATAAAGCACATATTTCTACTAAGGTATTTAAAGATGTGAAAACTGTTTCCATTTTCGAAAATTTCCCTTTAACCTCATTTGGGATCTCTTCCAAATAATTAAACATAACCAATGCACTCAATATGTCCAAAGTTGTAAGGTTCACTGTTCAGTTTTTCTCCCGAGAATGTTACAACACAAACATCAATAGAGTTACAATAATAGCAATAACAGTTCTCTTCTCACACTCACATATCAACTACAGTGCTCGGTGGTTGAATGTGTCACTAGTTTTGGGTCTGCTGTAGACTAGATATGTTACTTGAATATTACTATACACCTCCTTCCCTTGGATTCAATCATGTGACATTTTCTGTTTGAAAATTGTCCGGGTAATTTTCATTTCTGAAGGGACTGCCGCCTTGAATGGAAGAAACAACAGTAAATTGTACTTTATAACGAATATGTACAGTACATTATACTTTATAACGAATATATACAGTACATTATACTTTATAACGAATCTATACAGTACATTATACTAAATAATGACTAAATTTACATATTTTAATCTTTAATCAACCTTGCTTGACATTTAAGAAATTAGTGTGTTTACAGTCTAGCATTGGTGCTAGTATAAACCAACATAATGTAACTAACATAATGAAGCTAACATAATGGAACTAACACAGTGGAACTAGCATAATGGGACTGCCATGATGAAGCTAACATAATGAATCTAACATATTTGAACTAACATGGTGAATCTAACATAATGGAACTAACACAGTGGAACTAGCATAATGGGACTGCCATGATTAAACTAACATAATTAATCTAACATAATTGATTTAACATAGTGAATCTAACATAATGAAGCTAACATAATGGAACTAACATAATGGAACTTGCATAATGGGACTGACATAATGAAGCTAACGTAATGTGATTGGCATAATTGAACTAACATAATGAAGCTAACATAATATAACTAACATAATGAAGCTTACCGAATAGAACTAGCATAATAGAACTAACATATAGTAACTAGCATAATAGAACTAACATATAGTAACTAGCATAATGGGACTTACGTAATGGAGATAACATAATAGAACTACCATAATTGAACTAACATAATGAAGGTAGCATTCTGGAACTAGCATAATGGGACTGATATAATTTATGGCACTAATATAATGGAGCTAGTAATATAGAGATAATATAATGAAACTATAATAATATAACAGGAGGTGGGTGAATAGTTTAAGCCATTACTATAAATTCATGTTGTTTTTATTGTCCACCCGTACAAGTTATGCGCACTTAATTACACTATTGAGGGTAATATTATATCCCCATCTTATACATTACGGGTAAACTAAATGAGATGAAAATGACGCCTTCATCCTCATGTCCACCGTGTATATTTTGTTTCCGATGATCACAAATAATGTATTCTACACTTTGTACTTAAACGAGAAGAGTGTAGAGTATTCGGAGCTCACTAATTATTATCCCATGCACAAACAACCTTACTTTTACTTAAGTACCTATAATCGTTTTGAAATACCGCTGATTCGAAGTAATCACCCCTCAGCCCTGCATTTGATAGTTATACTTCACGCATTACATCACTATATTGCGTCTAGTCTCAGAACTATCTCACGGCACTAATTAATAGTAAAGAGATTTTTGTGGATTTTTAAACTTACTTTCTAAAGGAACAAAGTTTTTTTCCTAACATATAACAAGCTTTTGAATCCCTATACTTCCTTGTATTTAATATATCGAGGGTTTTGTGTCTATTAAAATATCGTTTGGAAATATCAAATTATTGTTTTAGCTAAAATTATGTCTGTAAAAAAATAGTTGTAGTTAGTTACTTTTACATTATTTTTAAAATAAGAATGAGCATAAAATATATTTTCATGTTTATTGTTTGAGTGATTATTATGAAATTCCTGGAATTCAAACTCTCTAATTGGAATTTGCTTTGGTTAAAAAAAGGTTATTTTCTTATAAAATAATAGCAAAGACGGAAATATTAGAACTCCGCTAAACAATAAAATAACTATGTTGTAAATTGTTTGATTAAATAGATAAATATAGTTATCATTTTTTAAATGTACCACGTACAAACACGTTCAAAAGCTATTATGTATTAAGTGTTATTTTCTGGCACTTTACAAAACCAAAGTTTACGAAACCAGCACATATTATGTTTGATTCTATTCTTTAGGCGTTGACTTTAAACTAGATTTTATTGAATTAAAAGATGTCTGATTTTATTAAATTAAAAGATGTATCCAAACGCAGCCGTATCCATAGTCAAATTTATATTACACCTTCATTAAGTTTTAAGAATGTATTAATAAACATATTAAGTTAGCAAATAATCACTTTAACAAAGAACTGTGCACATACATATAAAAAATTAGATCACATTGTATCCATCAAGTATAAACTTAGGGCTTTTCTGAGAAGAAAATTAAAATAAAATTACTATATATACTATTCTAAAGTCCGTAAAAATAAGCTTTAAACTTTTTTTTTCTGTTTATTATTTTATTCATCACTCCGTATCTCAATGGCACCCAGATAAAAAAAACTTGAGGTATAAAAGTGGGGAGCTCTACCCATGCTAAGATTTGTTCCTCAAGTGGTTTGTTACAGGAAAGGTGAGATTTTCTCTTTTCGAAAACTCATAAGCTTTTTTATAATTTCTTCACTTCCCTTTCTTCAAGCAAAATATGTCTGAAGGCCACCTAGAGCAAAAAGCACACACACACACAAGCACACTGGGACAAAATCCACCGCACCTTAGTTAAATACTACACGATTAAAAGTAGTTACTAAAAGAAGACTCTAAAAGCCAGACAAATAAAAAACATAGAAGGGTTAGTCTACTTTTAAACAAATAAATGACTTGTCCTTGGCATTTCCCTGCCTTAAGATTGCGTATTGTAAAAACCTTGTTATCAATCGTGAAACTTTCAGTCTCGTGATTATGATGGGGGCGTTTTATTTTCCTTCGAACTTAAAAGATAGGTCTTACAATTCAGTGTGTCCTTCTGTCTGTCTGCCTGCTCCTGTGAGTCCATCTCTCTCAATGAAGGTAGTTTACTTGAGACAGATTTTAGAATATTGGAAACGTTTCGAAAATAGCTCTAATTGTTTTCTTTAAAATGGGTTTCTGGGAAGTGACAGACATTAAAAATAGCGTTTTATACCTATTGGTGCAGGGGATAACGGAGGGGGGTATTTATATAAGGCTAGCTTACTGATTTTTTTCTTCTTTTTTTTTTTCGAAATTTCGGTGTTAAGGTTTTTTTCAAAAATTAATATCAACCCACAGGTTTAAAATCAGTGTAGTTACGATACTGTTCGTACGAAGGGGACTACAGTCAAATTAATTTAATATGGTTGAAAACTGACACCTGAACACGGGAATCAAACATGAAACCTTTGGCTTAGCACCCGCTCAATGTCCATCACAAACTCAGCCTGTAGCTATGAGAGAATAATGGCCTTGAGCATGAGACTAATCCTAGATAGCTCAGTGGTAGAGCATTGGCGTACTAAGTCAAACGTTCCCGGGTTTGAATCTCGTGTACGGGTATCATTTTTCAGCCAATTTAAATTGATTAAACGTTTTTACTCCAAATGGATATTTGAGGAGTGTTTCATCTGATTATCAAGGCAATGTTTGTGTCCTTCAGGAAAACTCAACAAATTATAATACTATACTGTGTGAGAAAGTATCTCCGGTTGTGCTGTATTGTTTTAATAAGTTTCACACAGTGCTCGATAATTAACAACGATTACTCTATTTAAATGCCGGAAAGTATCTAAGCTCATGTTAAAATACGGATTTTATTCGTAACCTTTTAAGTCAGCGTAAAGAGAGCTCTTATTAAAAAAAAAGCTTAACTTGAAACTTTTTTTATATTATTAACTATTCATTCTCTTGATAGGTTTTTTGCCTTGTCCAGAGTCCTCCAGCAAGACCTATACACAGCTTCTTGGCTTAAATCCTGAGACTTTATCTTGTATCCTTGTTCGAGGTCATCCATCAGTTGTATTCCTCATCTTCCTGGACCCCTACCTTTCATTTTACCTTCTATGACGTCACTCAATAAGACATTTCTGCTCATAATGTGACCTATCCAGCTGTCCTTTCTTCGTTGAGTAGCTTGCAGAATTTAGTAATTTTTAATGTACTATACTTAAAACTTCATCAGTTACCCAATATGCTCACTTTATCTTCTCTACTCTCCTCCAGCACTATATCTCAAAGCTGTCTAGATATTTATTCAACGTTTTATTCAGGGTCCCTGTCACAGTTCCATATATGTGTATGCGTTTATACTAAGCAGGTTGAAGGTAAGAGAAGTCACAGCTACGTAAGGAGCTCTATTTGTAAATTTGATCCCCCACTAAACAACTGAGTGAACATTGAAACCGCACGAATATCCCTTTTTGATACGAAAAATAAGTTTTAACTGACGTTAATTTATATTGTAGCCCAAAGTACACTTGGTCGGGACTTAGCCCCTGTCTCCTAGGTAGGTGCTTTAGTGTGTACTTGATTGGACTGTTATATAGTATGTACCAGAGCTTAAAGAGAATGTACCACTAGCCCTGGCCCGCTGACATCTCATCCAAGACCCCAAACTTTTGAATCTTCTTCTCTAGTTTTTACGGCCTCGCCATTCACGTCACGCCCCTCTACGCAAAGTTTATGTCGCTCTCCCTTTTTACTTCCCCTCCTACACCTCTCCTCTCCGATCCTTAGCCTCCCCCCTCACCATGCAAGTCATCCCAGCCACCTACCATCCCTACTTCTTCCCCCTCTACTCAATCTCGAGAGAGCTGAAGACTTTTATCATTGTCAGCGTCGTTGTAGCTTTGCCTGGTCTATCCATCCATCTCCGGACTGTCATTACCACACTTCTATACTAGATTGCAGCGTATAAACCACTCACTGTCTGGTCTATCCATCCATCTCTGGACTGTCACTACCACACTTCTATACTAGATTTCAGCGTATAAACCACTCACTATCTGGTCTATCCATCCATCTCTGGACTGTCACTACCACACTTCTATACTAGATTTCAGCGTATAAACCACTCACTATCTGGTATATCCATCCATCTCCGGACTGTCATTACCACACTTCTATACTAGATTGCACCGGGGAAAAAACTGTTCTAAAGGAAAGCCAATGTGTTTTCATTATTTGCCTACCACAATTCCCACGTTTTCGTGTTTGTGCTAAGGAAGAGCTTTCAAAATTAACCAGAAATTGTAACTTGTAGTTTATGAGCTACTGACACGTTTCATCAAAGTTATAATACTCCCCGCTTGTTTGTAATTATAGAACGTGACAAGAGCTAACAACCCTGGTATACTTGTTTCATTTAGGAGTGGCTCTACATTGTTGCCAAGTCGAAATGGACAATTCATATAGTGCTCTCTAGTATAGGAAGCACATCTACTCTGTAATGTAAACACATGGAGACTGGACGGAGTTCAAGTGTTAAGGGAGGAGGGAGGAAGGGGGTTGATTGCTGTCCTTGCCTGGTGACTCAGTGGTTCAGAATCTTTTGAAGGAAGACACTGGCCGCCATGACAGAGTAATAAACACACGTCACTTTTCACGACTTGAGTCCCTTATGATAAAAATGAGGGTAACACACATACAATAGCCACATACTAAACCTGTCAAAGCAAAACACAGCGAGTATAAAGTGACAAAGTCCCCCATCTAACAGCAATTTGTCTGTTACTTGTCTGGAACCAGTTCACACAAAACAAGAACTCTTTCCAGTTTATTCTTCGTTATTTAAAGAAAGAGTTTAGGGAGTATTTGTAGAGTGAAAGGTAGGTGGGAAAGACAGTAGTGTTGATTGACAACTGCACGCTAACACAGACCACCTCCTCCTCTGGTCACAGTATTGACAGACCTCCTCTTATGGTCACAGTATTGATAAACCTCCTCCTCTGGTCACAGTATTGACAGACCTCCTTTGTTCACAGTATTGACAAACCTCCTCCTCTGGTCACAGTATTGACAGACCTCCTTTGTTCACAGTATTGACAAACCTCCTCCTCTGGTCACAGTATTGATAAACCTCCTCCTCTGGTCACAGTTATTGACAGACCTCCTTTGTTCACAGTATTGACAAACCTCCTCCTCTAGTCACAGTATTGACAAACCTCCTCTGGTCACAGTATTGCTGTTGGTTCACTAGTCTTGTGGTATGTTTATTCTGGTCGTATGGCTAATATCGCGGATAGTGGATCAAGACTATCGTGCTATTCAAGAACATTGGGAGGATATTAGCACAGATAGGATTTAAAACGATAGTTCATGTTTGATTTGCAAACACTATAACGCAAATATTATTTTAAAATACACTTAAAAACAGATCACAATAATTAACTAACTAATTTTGGAAAATATACAAACTTTCGCGTCAAGACAAACTTGAAGAATTAAATCGAGGACTTTAATTATAACAAAGTTTGTTGAAATTTAAATACTTCACCATGTGCATTTTTATGTCCATAATTTAATAAGTTACTCCTTAAAAGATCTCGCTGGGAACAAATAATTTATATTTAATTGCACACAAATTATTTTAAATCCATTGTATCAATCAGCTAGAATTGAGGTAAGACCAGCAACATCGGACACGCGGACTAAACTCCATGCTCTGGTGTGCCATTGATTTGAAAGTCCATGTTAAAATTCCGGTCGGGTGGTTTGAGGGTATGTTTTTAACTAAATGATTTTCCACTCTTTATTCACGTAAATGCGGGTACACTTTCTTCCCACCTCGAGAGTGTGAGTACGCGAACAGCCCGGACAATCAAACATGTTATCGACGAGTCTTACACAAGAGAACAACCACACAAGTCATATTTTCTCACTAGTCGAGAGGCTTATAGCAGAGCCAGGGACAGTCCTGATGTTTTTGTGTCGATCTACGACTCAAATCTTTCTTTAGAGACCTCAAGTACTTGACTGTGACATCGATAACCGTGTCTTGAGATCGTCCGAACATTCACTGAGTAACATAAAACTATATATACGTTGCGTTCTTGCTATTTAAAACTTGTAAAATTTTATATTATAGCCCTCAAGTAAATGCTTTTATTTAAAAATCGCTTCAGTAGAACGCTACTAATTGCTGTTGGAAGAAAGTGTTGTTTGAAATTGTGGCTTTCCATTGTACAATCTTTATTTTTTGTTTTACTTATGAAAATCGTTTTGGTATAGTCCTGGGAATGACTGTTAGAAGGAATCGTATCATATTAAATAGATAGATTTCATGATGACTCACCTTCCAGCATTGTCATCTTCATGCCTTCTCAGTCGAACTTCAATCTCCAAAGAATGTCAATGAAAGTATGGGGAAAGGGGGGAGTCTTAATCGAAAAGTTATTCAGTCTTTGATAGACTACATAGATAATTAATAATAAAAACTGAAACTGCGCCACTCAACATGCACATTGCTATGGGTAGCCAATAAAACACCAACTGTTACAAGTTTGTTCCAACGTTAAACGTCCCGTATGTCGTTATTGTGCTCAACCTTAACATCCAAGTCCCCTTACACACACGACCCCCTTAAGGAGATTTCACACACAAAAGGAGGACACCAAGGTTCAGGTTTACCGCTAACACAAACCTAAGGAAAGAGGGGGGAGATGTAAGACGGGAGAGTATCTTCAAAAGTATCTTTGTCAACAGTAATATCCTCCAATAAAACAGTTACTATCGATTCTTCCCGCCCCTTAAAAAGTATACTTTTGGGGCGAGTCGCTCTTATTCCCCAAACTTTCCCTTTTTAACTTCTAGGACACACTTTATAACTAGATGAAGGAGAAAGTAGATCAACGAGAGATGTTTTATTGGAACAAGGAAAGGGAAAAGGTAGAAAAGTTTCCTTGTTTATAAAGTTTCAGGGCATGTATCGATATCCCAGCACATTTTAAACATCGTATCCCCTCCTCGAGCAAATATAACTCTTCAACAACTCACAATAAAGTTAGACACAATTTTATACAAGTTTTAAAAAATGTCTTATTTTACTAATCAAACTAATAAATTAATAAATTAAACCAGTCAGTGAATCCTTCTGGCAGTAGGTATAGGGAGATTTGTTTACGTTATTTTTTAAATATCTTAGAGAGAGAGGGATAGCATGAAAGAGAGAGTGGAGAGGTAAAGCCCATCCAGAAGTGTCCAACAACCCTTCCCTCCTCCTCTAACCTGAACCCGACCAACGCACCGGTACCGCAGTGGGAGCGACGCTCACCGACGCTTGGAGACGCCAGGCACCCCGCACGACAGACAGACGACTAGCGCCGGGGCGCTCCGCACGGCTCGAGGGTGGCCAGCGCCACCCCTCTTCCCCTTCCCTGCGTCGCACCGCGCTGCGCAACCTCGGCTTGGAGAGTGGCCGTGTGCTAACCCGATGGTGACTACAGCTAGCTAGATATAGGGCCGTGTGATAATCTGGCGATGACTGCAGCTAACTATTTATAGGGCTGTGTGTTAATCTGGTGGTAACTACAGCTAGCTAGATATAGGGCCGTGTGATAATCTGGCGGTGACTTCAGCTAGCTAGATATAGGTCTGTGTGCTAATCTGGTGGTGACTACAGCTAGCTATATATAGGGCCATGTGCTAATCGTGTGGTGATTACAGCTAGCTAGATATAGGGTCGTGTGCTAATCTGGTGGTGAATGCAGCTAGATATAGGGCTGTGTGCTAATCTTGTGGTGATTACAGCTAGCTAGATATAAGGCCGTGTGCTAATTTAGCATAGTTAAGTATAATTTATTGGTAACAGGAAGTTTTGTATTAAAATTCCAGCCAGTTATATTGAGATGGTTTTTACTCATTGGTTTCCAAAGATCTATCTACGATAATGTGGTTACACTTCCTTTAAACTCTGTCTTTCTTATCCTTGACCAATTAGTGGTGACATGCTGACAGTCTCGGACAAGGTAGGGCTAGATAGGTTCACACCCTCGCTCGAGAGAAATGGAAAAACTTGCGTCTCGCCACCTGCTCGGTTTAAACGCATATATATTAGCTACGATGATGGAGTGGGGACAAGAAGTCTGGGATTTTAAGGAAAGTTACCCGCATTTGCATGGTTTTAAAGTGTGAAACAATGCCTTAATACAATGCCAACGCCCAGGTTGGATCGAACCCTAACCTCCGTTGACCACGTGCTCCCGACCTTGATTTTTATATCTATTCATGTAGCATTAATCAAGTTTTTTATTTAGTATATCTTTAGTCCAGTCATTTGGTAGTTTTACCAGTGAAGTTTTCCTGGAGTTTTACAAATTGGTATATTTATAGATTTCAACGTGCTTTTTGCGAATTTTCACTTTGCCACAACGTTGTTTTTCCGGAAGTAGCCGCCAAATTGGAAAAATGGCGCTCGAAAACAGTTTTTCAACGATATTTCTTTACCGTCTCATTTTATGGTGAAAATAGTAATGTAATAAATTAAACTAGATAACATTTACTATAATGTATGTATCAACCTTTTTTTTTTAAATGAATAGTTTCGGCGTACGAGCGCCGCAAAGTCTACTCCAACACGCGTATTGGCCAAAAAACTCATTTCCACACTTTGTGACGAGACAATGATCCCAACTGTGTCGCAAGACAAATTTCTGGGCAACGATGCAAACAAGAACCACCTCATTGGAATGTTGAAAACAAAATTTGAAGCTTCAAACTTCATGGTCAAGCAAGCCACGGAAGATGCAGATCCACTAATAATCAATACGGCAATCAGCATTTCATCTACATTTGATTCCGTCATAGTTGTCAGCGAATATGTAGATCTTCTTATTCATTTGACGGCTCTATCCACGTGTTCAAACATATATGTTCTGAAACCAGTAAAAGGAACAATTTTGCAACGAATATATTCAACAGAAAGTATCATAGATAAAACAGCCGCAGATAACGTCCTATTCTTGAACGCCATCAGTGGCTGTGATACAACATCGGCACTCTTCAATCAAGGGAAATGAAATGTGCCAATGTACTCCGAAAGAACCGAGATTCAAACGAGCTCGTCCGGGTATTTAAAAACCCAAATGCTGATCCGAAAAGCATTGCTGAAGTTGGAGAACGCTTCCTCCTTGCGTTGTACGGTTACAGTGGCGTAAAAAGTATGTAATTAAACACCTATAGATATACATGCTTCACGAAGTCAGCATTTAAAAATAAATTTAATATTGCATCGCTGCCACTGACAGATGTAGCAGCATGACAACATTCGTTCCGAACCTATCACCAGGTTCAGCAGTAGTATGGTGTTGGGGATGAAAAACAAAACAAGAATGGGCTAATTCCTGTCACCACACTCGAGCCCCCAGCTCCAGCAAACTTGCTAAAACTAATTTCTTGCAAATTCAAAAAAGGATGTCGGGGAGCCTGTGGATTCAGAAAGGCTGGACTAAAGTGCTCCGTTATTTGAGAGAATTGCAATGGTACCTGCGATAATTCGGATGTTGATCTGAAAGACAGTGATGAAGAGGAAGATACAGAGACAGTTATTTAGCAAACCTTCGACGAAATCGAGGAAGAAGGTGATGAAGTCGAAGAACTCGCAAAATCTGGTCCATCAAGGATAGCGAAGCGAAGGAGGATTCACTAAATTTAGTCAATAGTGCATCAAATGTGGATTAGGCCTAGTGAGGATATCACGGGGAAAAAACGTGCCAGGAACTCTACCTCATGTTGGTGTGGAAATGAGTTTGTTGGCCAATACGCGTGTTGGAGTAGACTTTGCGGCGTTCGTATGCCAAAACTATTAATTTCACAAAACAAAAAAAAGGTTGATACATATATTATAGTAAATGTTCTCTAGTTTAATTTATTACATTACTAATTTCACCGTAAAGTGAGTCATAAAGGAAATATCGTTGAAAAACTGTTTTCGAGCGCTATTTTTCCAATATGGCGGTTACTCCCGGGAAAAAATGAGGTGGCAAAGTAAACATTCGGAAAGAGCACGTCAAAATCTATAACTATACAAATTTTCAAAACTCCCCTAAAACTTCACAAATGACTGGACTACTTAGAGATGAACATTTTCCGGAAAATTTTAAATTGGAAAATTTTCCGCAGTGGTGGCTTGCGGTAAAAGGTTTAAATTGTATAGGGGGAACTTAGAGTATATTATTATTATTTATTATTATTATTATTATTATTATTATTATTATTATTATTATTATTATTATTATTAGCACTAGCACCGCGTCTTACTACCCGTTCGGGTAATACGCACTTACGCTAATGTGTAATGGTAGGGTGATTGTGAGATGAAATGAAGGAC
>CABFVX010008432.1:7622-24215 GCA_902151425.1 Timema shepardi | reverse complement strand
CGTAATGTGTCTCTGCGCATGCGCAATACAGATCTGTCCATAAGACATTTTGTAGATCCCGTTATTTGTCAGATTGCTCCTACCTACCGACGCGACCAGACGCGTCTGCAAACCTACCCTCTTCTTATGCGCCACTTTCCCGCAAATTCGGGTACATTTGATCAACATTCTACTTTACGCATACATTTCCTATTAGTGTAAATAAATACATCTTCCAACCCTCCAGATCACCAAGCTGTCCAACGAGTTTTATTCACCTCTGGTTTCCCACCCTCCCTCCACGCAGCTGTGCGAGGAGGCCCTTGTTTTAACGCCTAATATGATTACAGGCATAGGTACGGTCGGTGTTATTAGAGTAACTTTTATATCTTTAAGATAAGGCTATTCCTGTTAAAATTGGACTATACAGGAACACAAACTCATTGTTATAGCATAGTTTACTTGCGTCAATATACAGTAATTCTTTTATATTAGAATCGGACAGATAGTAAGAAGTTGTTGTGCTAGATCTGACACCCTAGATCTCCAGATCACCAAGCTGTCCAACGAGTTTTATTCACCTCTGGTTTCCCACCCTCCCTCCACTTAGATGAAGGTACATCATCATGGAAGATTATGTTATACTTTTAGAATACTTCAGCTCTTTTTGATAATTGGTTTTTCTGCGCCACTTTCCTACAAATTCGGGTACATTTTATCAACATTCTACTTTACGCATACATTTACTATTAGTGTAAATAAATACATCTTGTTCCAACCCTCCAGATCACCAAGCTGTCCAACGAGTTTTATTCACCTCTCTTTTCCCACCCTCCCTCCACGCAGCTGTGCGAGGAGGCCCTTGTTTTAACACTTAATATGATTACAGGCATAGGTAAGGTCAGTGTTAGAGTAACTTTTCTATCTTTAAGATAAGACTATTCCTGTTAAAATTGGACTATACAGGAACACAAACGCATTGTTCTAGTATAGTTTACTTCCGTCAATATACAGTAATTCTTGTATATTAGAATCGTTCACTCGCCATACAGATGGATGTGCGTGTGTGAGCGGTCATAGACTTGAACAGACTGCTTAATAACTGTAAATTGTTTTGTTCGCTTAGTGTGCCTGTTTTGCACGGAGCTTATTGCCGGTCAGTCCCCCACAGAAGGTAACGACCCGGCGGCGGGGGAGGGAGAAACCAGTAAGATGAACAATCCCCTGGCTCTGGGGAAATTCCCGTCCGGGGGAAGGGGTGATTCCGGGCCGCAGCTCCTTGCGGTGTTGAAACTGGAACAACCCGACTCTGAGTGGGGTGGGGATTCAGCTGCCTGAAAAGTGAAAGGTATCTCGCCCGTGTTGGAACGGAGTACGTCATTTGTAAACGGAAGACCGAGGGAGAAAGACTAAATCGTGGAGCGCTAGACACTGGTGGCTCAGCGCCTAACAATAATTAATTAACAATCATTAATAATGAATCAGCAAGAATCAACATGTCAGGGTGATGGCTCGCGGTGTGCAACCGCCCCACCGTTCTCAACCAATGTCTCGCGTACCCCATGATACACGCATGCCACAACGCCCTAAAACTCCCTACCCCCCAGCGTATGCCTGCAATATATAAAAAAACTCCAACACCGCCTCTATCCTACCAATTAATTAATTAACAATAATTAATTAAAAATGATTAATAAATAATCCGCATGAACCAACATGTCAGAGTTGGTAGGCCAGCGAGATGGTAGGGGAGGGGGAAGGAGGGAATAAAGGTACCTCAAAATGACCTGAAAAGCCTCAAAATGACCTGAAATGAGGTAAAGGTCAAGTTGATGCAGTACGTCACCCTAGCTACTACTGTGTTAATTTCCTGGATAGTGCTAGTGTTGGAGCGATGTATTGCTGTATTAATTGCCTGGGTAGTGCTAGCTTTGGAGCGATGTATTACTGTGTTAATTGTCTGGTTAGTACTTGTGTTGGAGCGATGTCTTGCTGTGTTAATTGTCTGGTTAGTGCTAGTGTTGGAGCGATGTCTTGCTGTGTTAATTGTATGGTTAGTACTAGTGTTGGAGCGATGTATTAGTGTGTTAATTGACTGGTTAGTGCTAGTGTTGGAGTGATGTCTTAATGTGTTAATTGCCTGGGTAGTGCTAGTTTTGGAGTGATGTATTACTGTGTTAATTGTCTGGTTAGTACTAGTGTTGGAGCGATGTCTTGCTGTGTTAATTGCCTGGGTAGAGCAAGTGTTGGAGCGATGTATTAACAGTGTTAATTGCCTGGTTAATGCTAGTTTTGGAGCGATGTCTTGCTGTGTTAACTGCCTGGGTAGTGCTAGTGTTGGAGCGATGTCTTTCTGTGGTAATTGTCTGGGTATTACTAGTGTTGGAGCGATGTATTACTTTGTTAATTGCCTGGGTAGTGCTAGTGTTGGAGCGATGTCTTGCTGTGGTATTTGCCTGGGTATTACTAGTGATGGAGCGATGTATTACTGTGTTAATTGCCAGGGTAGTGCTAGTGTTGGAGCAATGTACTACTTTGTTAATTGCCAGGGTATTACTAGTGTTGGAGCGATGTAATACTGTGTTAATTGTCTGGGTAGTGCTAGTGTTGGAGAGATGTATTACTGTGTTAATTGCCAAGGTATTAGTAGTGTTAGAGCGATGTATTACTGTGTTAATTGTCTGGGTAGTGCTAGTTTTGGAGCAATGTATTACTGTGTTAATTGCCTGGGTAGTTATAGTGTTGGAGCGATGTATCACTGTGTAATTGCCTGAGTATTACTAGTGTTGGAGCGATGTATTACAGTTTTAATTGCCTGGGTAGTGCTAGTGTTGGGGCGATGTATTACTGTGTTAATTGCCTGGGTAGTGCTAGTGTTGGAGCAAGGTATTATTGTGTTAATTGTCTGGGTAGTGCTAGTGTTGGAGAGATGTATTACTGTGTTAATTGCCAGGGTATTACTAGTGTTGGAGCGATGTATTACTGTGTTAATTGTCTGGGTAGTGCTAGTGTTGGAGCAATGTATAACTGTGTTAATTGCCTGGGTAGTGCTAGTGTTGGAGCGATGTATTACTGTGTTAACTGCCTGGGTAGTGCTAGTGTTGGAGCATTGTAATACTGTGTTAACTGCGTTGGTAGTGCTAGTGTTGGAGCGATTGCTTGCTGTGGTTATTGCCTGGGTAGTGCTAGTGTTGGAGCGATGTCTTGCTGTGTAAATTGCCTGGGTATTACTAGTGTTGGAGCGATGTATTACTGTGTTAATTGTCTGGGTAGTGCTAGTGTTGGAGCGATGTATTACTGTGTAAATTGTCTGGGTATTGCAAGTGTTGGAGAGATGTATTACTGTGTTAATTGCCTGGGTAGTGCTAGTGTAGGAGAGATGTATTACTTTGTTAATTGCCTGGGTAGTGCTAGTGTTGGAGCGTTGTCTTGCTGTGTTAATTGCCTGGGTAGTGCTAGTGTTGGAGCGATTGCTTGCTGTGGTTATTGCCTGGGTAGTGCTAGTGTTGGAGCGATTGCTTGCTGTGGTTATTGCCTGGGTAGTGCTAGTGTTGGAGCGAGGTATTACTGTGTTAATTGCCTGGGTAGTGCTAGTGTTGGAGCATTATCTTGCTGTGTTAATTGCCTGGGTAGTGCTAGTGTTGGAGCAATTGCTTGCTGTGGTTATTGCCTGGGTAGTGCTAGTGTTGGAGCGATTGCTTGCTGTGGTTATTGCCTGGGTAGTGCTAGTGTTGGAGCGATGTATTACTGTGTTAATTGCCTGGGTAGTGCTAGTGTAGGAGAGATGTATTGCTTTGTTAATTGCCTGGGTAGTGCTAGTGTTGGAGCGTTGTCTTGCTGTGTTAATTGCCTGGGTATTCCTGGTGTTGGAGCGATGTATTACTGTGTTAATTGTCTGGGTAGTGCTAGTGTTGGAAAGATGTATTACTTTGTTAATTGCCTGGGTAGTGCTAGTGTTGGAGCGATGTATTAATGTGTTAATTGTCTGGGTATTGCAAGTGTTGGAGAGATGTATTACTTTGTTAATTGCCTGGGTAGTGAGATTGTTGGAGCGATGTATTACTGTGCTAATTGCTTGGGTAGTGCTAGTGTTGGAGCGATGTCTTGCTGTGTTAATTACCTGGGTAGTGCTAGTGTTGGAGCGATGTATTACTTTGTTAATTGCCTGGGTATTACTAGTGTTGGAGCGATGTATTACTGTGTTAATTGCCTGGGTAGTGCTAGTGTTTGAGAGATGTATTACTGTGTTAATTGTCTGGGTAGTGCTAGTGTTGAAACGATGTCTTACTGTGTTATATGCTTGGGTAGTGCTAGTGTTGAAGTGAGGTCTTACTGTGTTAATTACCTGGGTAGTGATAGTGTTGGAGCGATGTCTTGCTGTGTTAACTGCCTGGGTAGTGCTAGTGTTGGAGCGATGTCTTGCTGTGGTAATTGCCTGGATAGTGCTAGTGTTGGAGCGATGTCTTGCTGTGTTAATTGCCTGGGTATTACTAGTGTTGGAGCGATGTATTACTGTGTAAATTGTCTGGGTAGTGCTAGTGTTGGAGAGATGTATTACTTTGTTAATTGCCTGGGTAGTGCTAGTGTTGGAGCGATGTCCTGCTGTGTTAATTGTATGGGTAGTGCTAGTGTTGGAGCGATGTCTTGTGTGTTAATTGCCTGGGTAGTGCTAGTGTTGGAGCGATGTCTTGCTGTGTTAATTGTCTGGGTAGTGCTAGTGTTGGAGCGATGTATTGCTGTTTTAATTGTCTGGGTAGTGCTAGTGTTGGAGCGATGTCTTGCTGTTTTATTTGTCTGAGTAGTGCTAGTGTTGGAGCGATGTATTACTTTGTTAATTGCCAGGGTAGTGCTAGTGTTGGAGCGTTGTCTTGCTGTGTTGATTGCCTGGGTAGTGCTAGTGTTGGAGAGATATCTGGCTGTGTTGATTGCCCGTTTAGTGCTAGTGTTGGAGAGATATCTGGCTGTGTTAATTGCCTGTTTAGTGCTAGTGTTGGAGCGATGTCTTGCTGTGTTAATTGCCTGGGTAGTGCTAGTGTTGGAGCGATGTCTTGCTCTGTTAATTGCCTGGGTAGTGCTAGTGTTGGAGAGATATCTGGCTGTGTTGATTGCCTGTTTAGTGCTAGTGTTGGAGAGATATCTGGCTGTGTTAATTGCCTGTTTAGTGCTAGTGTTGTAGCGATGTCTTGCTCTGTTAATTGCCTGGGTGGTGCTAGTGTTGGAGCGATGTCTTGCTGTGTTAATTGTCTGGGTTGTGCTAGTGTTGGAGCGATGTCTTGCTGTGTTAATTGCCTGGGTAGTGCTAGTGTTGGAGCGATGTCTTGCTGTGTTAATTGTCTGGGTAGTACTAGTGTTGGAGCGATGTCTTGCTATGTTAATTGTCTGGGTAGTGCTAGTGTTGGAGAGATATCTTGCTGTGTTAACTGCCTGTTTAGTGCTAGTATTGGAGCGATGTCTTGCAGTGTTAATTGCCTGTGTAGTACTAGTATTGGACCGATGTCTTGCTGTGTTAATTGTCTGGGTAGTACTAGTGTTGGAGTGATGTCTTGCTGTGTTAATTGTCTGTGTAGTGCTAGTGTTGGAGCGATGTCTTGCTGTGTTAATTGTCTGGGTAGTACTAGTGTTGGAGCGATGTCTTGCTGTGTTAATTGCCTGGGTTGTGCTAGTGTTGGAGATATATCTTGCTGTGTTAATTGCCTGTTTAGTGCTAGTATTGGAGCGATGTCTTGCAGTGTTAATTGTCTGGGTAGTACTAGTGTTGGAGCGATGTATTACTTTGTTAATTGCCAGGGCAGTGCTAGTGTTGGAGCGTTGTCTTGCTGTGTTAATTGCCTGGGTAGTGCTAGTTTTGGAGCGTTGTCTTGCTGTGGTAATTCGCTGGGTAGTGCTAGTGTTGGAGCGATGTCTTACTATGTTAATTGTCCGGGTAGTGCTAGTGTTGGAGAGATATCCTGCTATGTTAATTGCCTGGGTGGTGCTAGGGTAGGGGCGATGTCTTGCTGTGTTAATTGCCTGGTTAGTGCTAGTGTTGGAGCGATTTATTACTGTGTTAACTGCCTGGGTAGTGCTAGTGTTGGTGCGTTGTCTTGCTGTGTAATTGAATGGGTAGTTCTAGTGTTGAAGCGATGTCTTGCTGTGTTAATTGTCTGTGTAGTGCTAGTGTTGGAGCGATGTCTTGTGTGTTAATTGCCTGGGTAGTGCTAGTGTTGGAGTGATGTCTTTCTGTGCTAATTGCCTGGTTAGTGCTATTGTTGTATCGATTTATTACTGTGTTAATTGCTGGGTAGTGCTAGTGTTGGAGCGTTGTCTTGCTGTGTTAATTGTCTGTGTAGTGCTAGTGTTGGAGCGATGTCTTTCAGTGTTAATTGACTGGGTAGTGCTAGTGTTGTAGCGTTGTCTTGCTGTGGTAATTGCCTGGGTAGTGCTAGTGTTGGAGAGATATCTTGCTGTGTTAATTGCCTGTTTAGTGCTAGTTTTGGATCGATGTCTTGCAGTGTTAATTGTCTGGGTAGTGCTAGTGTTGGAGCGATGTATTACTTTGTTAATTGCCTGTGTAGTGCTAGTTTTGGAGCGATGTCTTGTTGTGTTAATTGTCTGTGTAGTGCTAGTGTTGGAGCGATGTCATACTGTGTTAATTGCCTGGGTAGTGCTAGTGTTGGAGCGATGTATTACTGTGTTAATTGCCTTCGTAGTGCTAGTTTTGGATTGATGTCTTGTTGTGTTAATTGTCTGTGTAGTGCTAGTGTTTGATCGATGTCTTACTTTGTTAATTGCCTAGGTAGTGCTAGTGTTGGAGCGTTGTCCTGCTGTGTTAATTGCCTGGGTAGTGCTAGTGTTGGAACGTTGTCTTGCTGTGTTAATTGCCTGGGTAGTGCTAGTGTTGGAGCGTTGTCTTGCTGTGCTAATTGCCTGGGTAGTGCTAGTGTTGGAGCGATGAATTACTCCGTTAATTGCCTGGGTAGTGCTACTGTTGGAGCGATGTATTGCTCTGTTAATTGCCTGGGTAGTGCTAGTGTTGGAACGATGTCTTGCTGTGTTAATTGTCTGGTTAGTGCTAGTGTTGGAGCGATGTCTTGCTGTGTTAATTGTCTCGTTAGTGCTATGGTTGGAGCGATGTCTTGCTGTGTTAATTTACTGGGTAGTGCTAGTGTTGGGGCGATGTCTTTCTGTGTTAATTTACTGGGTAGTGCTAGTGTTGGGGCGATATCTTGCTGTGTTAATTGTCTCGGTAGTGCTATGGTTGGAGCGATGTCTTGCTGTGTTAACTTACTGGGTAGTGCTAGTGTTGGAGCGATGTCTTGCTGTGTTAATTGTCTCGGTAGTGCTATGGTTGGAGCGATGTCTTACTGTGTTAACTTACTGGGTAGTGCTGGTGTTGGGGCGATGTCTTGCTGTGTTAATTGCCTGGGTAGTACTAGTGTTGGAGCGATGTCATGCTGTGTTAATTGCCTGGGTAGTGCTAGTGTTGGAGCGATGTCAGGTTGTGTTAATATCCTGGGTAGTACTAGTGTTGGATCGATGTCTTGCTGTGTTAATTGCCTGGGTAGTGCTAGTGTTGGAGCGATGTCAAGTTGTTTTAATTAACTGGGTAGTACTAGTGTTGGAGCGATGTATTACTTTGTTAATTGCTTGGGTTGTGCTAGTGTTGGAGCGATGTCTTGCTGTGTTAATTGCCTGGATAGTGCTAGTGTTGGAAAGATGTCTTGTTGTGTTAATTGCCTGGGTAGTACTAGTGTTGGATCGATGTCATGCTGTGTTAATTGCCTGGGTAGTACTAGTGTTGGAGCGATGTATTACTTTGTTAATTACCTGGGTTGTGCTAGTGTTGGAGCGATGTATTACTTTGTTTATTGCCTGGGTTGTGCTAGTGTTGGAGCGATGTATTACTGTGTTAATTGCCTGGGTAGTGCTAGTGTTGGAGCGATGTATTACTGTGTTAATTGCCTGGGTAGTACTAGTGTTGGAGCGATGTCTTGCTCTGTTAATTGCCTGGTTAGTGCTATTGTTGGAGCGATGTCTTGCTCTGTTAATTTACTGGGTAGTGCTAGTGTTGGAGCGTTGTCCGTGCTAATCGCCTGGTTAGTGCTAGTGTTGGAGCGATGTCTTGCTGTGTTAATTGCCTGGGTAGTACTAGTGTTGGAGCGATGTCTTGCTGTGTTAATTGCCTGGGTAGTGCTAGTGTTGGAGCGAAGTATTACTGTGTTAATTGCCTGGGTAGTGCTAGTGTTGGAGCAATGTATTACATTGTAAATTGCCTGGGTAGTGCTAGTGTTGGAGCGATGTCTTGCTCATTTAATTGCCTGGGTAGTGCTAGTGTTGGAGCGATGTCTTACTGTGTTAATTGCCTGGGTAGTGCTAGTGTTGGAGCGATGTCTTGCTCTGTTAATTTACTGGGTAGTGCTAGTGTTGGAGCGTTGTCTGTGTTAATTGCCTGGTTAGTGCTAGTTTTTGAGTGATGACTTACTGTGTTAATTGCCTGGGTAGTGCTAGTGTTGGAGCGATGTCTTGCTCTGTTAATTTACTGGGTAGTGCTAGTGTTGGAGCGTTGTCTGTGTTAATTGCCTGGTTAGTGCTAGTTTTTGAGTGATGACTTACTGTGTTAATTGCCTGGGTAGTGCTAGTGTTGGAGCGATGTCTTGCTCTGTTAATTGCCTGGGTAGTGCTAGTGTTGGAGCGATGTTTTGCTTTGTTTACTAGCTCCACAAAGTGTTCTGATAAATCCTAACAATGTCTCCAGTGCAGTGCGATCATACAGTTGTAGTAAATTGGTCTAAAGTTGGTACAAATGCTTTCAAAATCACAAAACACCTACGCTCTTCTTTCCAATTCTGACAGTGATATTCAAAGTAGTGGGGTCGGTGTATCAGATATGTATTTCATACATAAAACTGACTATATGTAATATATTCAGAGCGTATATATCAAAAACGTTCTATATTTGTTATTGTAATCAGTTGACGTGAGTTGTGAGGAATTGGTAAACATCCTTGTGGGCATCCTTGTCGAGTAAACATCGTTGTGCTTCAACATATAGACCGTATTTGTGTATGAAGGGTAATGTTTGAGTATGAAAAAGCTATAGTCCATTTTTGGTATGGAACTCCTCTTCCGAATATCACCCACCCCCTGCACCTGCAGCCCCCCCGACATATTGATTATTGATGATTGCTAATTGATTATCGGCGCACGGGAGGAGTGAATAAAACCATGGATATTACAAAAATATATATATGCTAATTGGTGATTAATTATCAGGAAGCCCTCCTATCTACAGCGCCTGCAACATCTTTGGCGGGGGACCATAAACTCTAGAGCAGCAGCCGTGGATGGGGACTATAGAATATGTTATCTTAAAATCTCCATTTATAGTAACTCGACACCTTAGTCACACCTTATGTATGGGGAACATGCAGGCTGCGGCGTCGGGCGCTCAGGCTAGTTCACGTAACTTAACTTTGTTACCTGGTGGTAGCGTCCACCTCCAGACATGTTGATACTTGATTATTAATGTGTGCTGGGGAGGGACAAGCAGCAACCCCCTTCATATAAAAAAAACACCCCCTGTATTTAGCCTAGCATTGCTCATAGCTGTAAGTTCTAGGGTCAAATATAGACAGATGGGGGCGTTCTTGTATAGTCCAAGATAGAAAAGTTAGCATATCTACGCTCACATATTTAAACGCCGTAATAATCAAGTAGGTTTGCGTCCGCCAGCATTTTCTAAACCAGACTTATTCATTCTGCACCAACCTATAAATATCACAGATACAGCAGTATTATTTTATAAAAGTTTATTTGTATAAAAATTGGACTCTACATATAATCAGATGGTTTTTTCTCTCAATAAAACCTTTCAAGCGCCGGTGTGGGATCAAACTACGCACACAAATTTATCACAGCGTCTTACTACCCGCGCGGAGGGAGGGTGGGAAACCCAGGGTGAATGAAAAAGAAAAAAACTCGTTGGACAGTTTGGTGCGACCCCCTGTTCCAACATAACATTGGGCAACATTAAAAAATGTAAACTAGTACACAAAACACAAAGAGCTGAAGTTACACAAAGAGCTGAAGTATTCTAAAAGTAGAACATCGCTTAAAACATATAAATTTTGATAATCTTCCATGACGAATAGAAAAAAAAGTACCTTCCCCCCTATGATCGATCGGCGCATGGTAACTTTGGTATCTGGTGGTAGCGTCTAATAAAACACAGATATTATAAAAATATTTATTTATTCGACATAACTAAAACGGTCTATATTTTCAAAAAAGTTCCTTCATATCATAACCGGTCTATAGCCCCTCGGAGAGCATTGCAAAAGCCTTTCCAGACCAGGAGAAACTCAAAACCTTGACTCTATCTGTCACAAACAACCGGGTAGGGAGGGGATACATAAGGGGACACCATTTGATCGTCTATTTAAAACCGGGATCAAGATGGACAAGTTAAAGCAGCTGGTAAATATTGTTGACGCCATGCCGACCGTAAAATTGAGCGATATAATTGTCGATCGAAAGTACTCGGTGGATAAATAAAAAGCGGTCGATACAAAGTTCGGGAGACGCGTAATAGCCTATCTAAATGGTGAGGTTTGTGTATTTCTACCCTGTCGTTTCGGTACTCTAACAGATGAAGAAGTTCACAACGGTGGGTGCACCTGGTTTTACTCCGGCACAGGTGAATACCAGTTTCTCGTTATTCAGCTCGCACACGTCTTCATCTGTTGGAGTTGGACGGCCCCACTTGCTTTGGCCTCTACCATAGACTTGTTGACCATCGAGAGGGTAGCTGCCACTAAATCTCCCGGATCCGGGCTTGTGGTGACCACTTTCTCTAGGCATGAGCTCTTTCCTGACCGGAGGAGCCTTCAGTCCCCTCAAACGGAATCCTTCAACTTCCCCTGCCAAGACGAGTCGCACAAGCTTGCCAATTACGGTGGATCCACCGACGCTCGCCACAAACTTCTTCCTTCTCAGGGCAGGTCACTTCCCGGGTCCGGGATTCTTCAGTGCCTTATCCGGCGGTCATCTCCCGACCCTGACGCCTTTTTGAATCTTTGTTGTAGGTTCCACCGCAGGAGGTAGACTAGCATTTGCTCGAAACACTCAAAAGCCATGTTCATGTTAGGGAGGCAGGACAACACCTTGCGCTCCCTTGTTTGCCTGGCTAAGAACCCTGACTTTCAGAAGCGAATCTCAGAGAAGGTATTTGGATTGTTAATAACTAAAAGTACCGATCTGTAGCCAATGATCCTTTAAAATCTTCTGGGAAAGGCAGAATAGCTACTCTGTAAATACAGAAAGAAATAGTTAAATAAACTTAATAACAGTAAATGTAGAGTACAGAAAATGATAAACTTAATCAAAACAATAAAAATAGCAATAATTGGTTTAAGTAACAAATAATAATAAAAATACTGTAGTAGGAAAATCTTGTAATAGGTTTCTTATCAATATACTACACTGCTAATTTTTTTTCACATTTACACCCTTATAAACACCCTTTAATTATTATTTACTATTATTTTTCAGTTAATGTAGTTTGAAAAATGTCAAGAGCCACACACAAGGCCTTAAATAGTCGAATATTAATAATATAATTATTAGTATTAAAATAATTTACAAAATTGAATGATAATTAGAACGTTTTGCACGCACGCACCGTTTAAAACCGAACCTAACCTAGACTCCCGCAATTCGAATGATATCAGTTGGTCGTGCAGTGAATGCAGTTCGGGGTATTTGTTAGTGGTGGCTGTGTTAAGTTGTCATTCTTTGTTAAATTAACAGTTATTTATTTTATTTAATAGATAAATAAACATAATTTTTATTGGTGATAAAAATATTATTTTAAATTAATTATTTCAAATACACTACTGAAAGAGATCGAAAATCAACAATCGATAAAAAAAAACTATAAACAATGACATGTATCTTTTGTAAACCCACCTGATTGATTGTTGTAATTTTTCACTTTTTGCTTGAAGATTGACATCAACGTAGGGTTTCCATTGATCTTCACCACTGCACTTGAATTCATTAGTTGTGTATTTTATATATAAATTATTTTTAACTTTTTATAGATATTTCTTCTTTCAGTGTTGTAGCCATTTGTCGTGCCTGACTGTTGCATTGCACGTGAGTTCCCGAAACTTATATTTGAACTGCTTTGGTTTTTTCGTCATATTGAAGTTTTTATTAATACCCAATAATGTATTTCCAACACAACATTTTAAACCACTAAGGCGCAATAAAAACAAGCACACTAAGGTATTCACTATTTGTAAAATTTGTATAGCACAAGCATCGATACTAGACAACTAAACACGAAACGGCCCTGTAGTAAGCATTCAGTCTGGTGACTCATGAAAACGGTTGCGCGCGCAACTTACCACTTCACTTGTTGTATGTCGGTCGTCTGCTCCGGGCCACTGTCACGAATGTTGGCGACCATGATTTGTGCTTTCAGAATATTTGAATTATTACAACCAATTGTTTTATTAATAAATGCAATGACTGCTTCCATTCTTCACTAACAAACCATACATTTTTATAAACGTTTAATTTTTTATTGTAACACAGTTATAATTTTCCATACCACAAGTTTTTTTCGTAACCCGGCCCCTTCACCCTCCCTAAATTCCGATGGCGCAGTCTGTGTCACCACCCATCCCTGTGGGAACCCCTGAATTAGTTTATTAGAATCAACCTTGTTTAAACCATTTTAAATAATATTCAACCTTCAGTAAACTATCATCAAAAGTAATTATCTTTTCAATGTAGCTTGGAATTAACCTTACTTATAAGAAACACTTGTTCTAACGTAACCTTACCCAAATGTCATAAAAAAGTTCCTTTAAACACCCTTGAATTATTTATATATCTTGTAATTCTCAGATACCCATTTTATATTAGTAAATTTAAACAACTCTGCGTTGGTTTATTGTAATTTTTATACTAATACAATCCATACATTTAGATTTGACAACAAATCAATAATGAGTGTGCCTGTTTAAGAATACTCAACCAGATCTGTCAGCGCACAGCCTTCACTCATCTTGGCTTGTGAGTTTAGCACCCGATTACAAGCTGTGCAATGAGAGGAGTTGAAAACAGCCGTGGATATTTATAGCAGCTGTTACAGCTGGGACTGCCAGCAGCGTGATAACTCAGCGAGACAAAGAAATTACCAATCTTGTTTAAATATGTCTTCATCGAGTTTTGTTGTATTCTTGTATCAGCATGTATAACTGCCAATCTGGTACCCGATATGAGTCACTACCCTAGGTATATTGCTGTATCCAGGGGTATATTGCTAAAAAAAAAGAAGTACCGGAACGCTCAATGTAACACGAACCATTTTTTAATACACGTGTATATAATAAGCAGAATTTTTACGTATTAAAATCCCAAATACAATCAAAATAATTGCAAAATATAAACGTGTTTACAAAAGTAGAAAATGGAAAATGCTACACCATCCATTATAGGCCTATTGTCTCAGGCGTCTATACTAGAACTGAAATGGGTGTTCTGCGACGGTAAGTTGTAGTTATATACGTTGGATAATCTTACTCTAGAACATGGCATGACTAGTTGGGTTGCTGTAATAAGTAAGAAGAAACTAACAACTTATACAGTTGAGTACTGCGTTTAAGAATAATACAAATGTCACTTATGAGTTATGACTTACATAGCTGCATGAATGTAATTAGGCCATAGGTGAAACAATGTTTAGTTTACCTCCTTAAAGGAATTATCAAAGTTGATCCACTGGACGTTCTGTGTGATTGACTGCTTTGATCTGGGCATCAGTTACTAAGCGATGCTTCCTCAGCCACTTGCAAACGTAAGTGTATGCTTTCCACTGTTCATTCAGAGTTCCGTCAAGTTTGATGAACATAAGATTTGACGCATGGCTTGTTAGTAGCCGTAATTCACATTCGGAAAAGCTACAAGGGATAACTTTTGACAAATAATAATAGGAATAAAATTAGATGAAGTATTTGTCCGCCACTGTGCTGGAAATCTCTGTAGGCCGTGAGTGTCCTCAAAAATACCAATCCAAAATGGCTGCAAAGAGACTCTATTTCAGTTTCTCCATAACTTGGGTGTATTTCTGATAGCCATTCACTAGTTTATAGAACAGAAATTTCTGAAATTATGTCGGACTTACTGGGGATGATGTTTGTAAAGCCTGGTTGTGTTCGAATTGACTCATGTTGAGAGGTTGTTGAAGATAAGCAGTGATTCATATTGTTTACGATGCTGGTTAAAAACTGAGAATGATTAACAGAAACAATATTGCTATCAGTTAGTTTTACCGCATTCTCTGCTTCCAACACAAGGTTTACCTTTACGTTCCATTATTGACTCTAGAAACTTTATGGTGCAACGAACTATCTCATCAGCATGAACAAGAGTCATACCTAGTCTTTAGAGGAACTCTGAAAGAAGGGAGAGATTGAATAAAATACATGCATGAGTCCGGTTACGAGCGGTTTATATCATTACTTGCAGATTCCAAATGACAACACAGAGATCTATAGCTTTTCCAAATCGCAGAAAAAGTTTGAAATGAGCTTGAAATCCATACCTCACTCCCAATACACGACAGATTTTTTTAATCTCTTCATTTAGCGTCGGTGAACATTTTCAATTTAATTTTGTTTAGAGGGATATTTTATATAAACACAATACAGTTTTTCATAAATGTAGGGAAATTATCAACACCGTGCACTTCAGAAATTGCGTCTCTAACGGACAATTCTAATCCAAGATTAAGGCAATGCCACAAGACAATTGAAGGGTACATTTGTTACAGCCGTTGTGCAATACCTGATTTTCTTCCCAGCATGACACTAGCACCATCACATGTAAAATAAACTAGATTGATCTGAATATATTTATGGTCGAATCCATACATGCCGACTCATGTTAGGTGATAGGTAATCGCTCTCACTGTTTGATCGGGCAATTCGATCAAATATAAAAAAAATTAAATGTGAATCAATTGAATTATTTGTTTCACTTTATGTTTATCGTTACTTCCCCTTCACTCTAATATGTAGAGGAGGTAACGATAACTATTACAAAGTAGAGACTGGGAAATATTTCATAAGAGTAAGAGAAATAAATAGGTAACAATAGTAGATTTATTATAAAAAAACATAAAAAGGTGATGTGGGGTTAAAATTGATAAATAATATTAAATGCAGGACCATAGAAAGATAAACAGTAATGAAGGTCCGTTAAATTGAATAAGGAAAACATGAGACTCTTAACAGTATAAAGGAAAACATTGTGTTTTAAACTGACAAATATGATAGGATTTAACAAGCCAACAATATAGGAACTTCCCGTAGCACGGGAAAATACGTGTCCAAGACGACAGGGTGGCAGTCAAAAGCAAGTTAAGGTGATAGAGAATACAAAAATCCACATCAGCCGGGCTAGCGTCAGACTACCACCATAAGGGTCTAAACAGAAAACATGGTGAATTAATTACTAATAAAAATATAACTGCAAATCCTATAGTTTTTGAGTTACTAAACTAAATGTCGACCAAGCTAGTTAGCTTGATTTGAAATTAAGAAAGGTCCCATAGACCCACTAAATAATAAATGGTTAGAGTAGGGTCTGTGAATTACATTAGCAGATGACTAACAATCAGGTGTCAACACAAAATAGTACTATGACCGGTCCTTTCCCAGTGGGTACTGCCAGAGCACTCAATAGTACATTTATACCACTACCCACTCCCTGAGGTATACATCAAATCTAGCACACACTAACTTTAAATACTAGGACAATTGAGGTGCCAACAAGAATACTGTGAGATACTGACCTAACTAGGTCCTCAAATAGAGGCGTTAGACAACCTGCTTGAAGTCATACAAAAATTCGAACAAGTGAGCATGACGTCCATGGCGTCATGGGATATTGTAAAGTCATAAGGACTTAAAACGGAATAATGAACTTATGGAGAAGAGGAAGCTTAAAGCAAGGTCCTTATTAAATAAAGAGCTCAAAGCCCCAGTATTTAAGCTATGTCATATGGGCATAGGGAAAATATATAGTCAGACTATCTGACTAAAGAAATTAAGTCAGATTGACACAAAACCAAATGTAATCATTCTTAATAAAAAAAAGTTTGAAGGACTTAGAAAACACTATAGCTGCTTCGATTAATAGAAACAAAATTAGTCTCCTTGACTACTACAACAAGTCTGAAGGACTTAGATATTTGTTGAATACTTGGAACATCAGACTAGATTCCCTAGGTGTCAAGGCGGTGAGTCCCACGACCCAAACATCAAGACCACCAGTTTATTCTTCCGGCGCGGGAGCAGGGGTTCCTCTTTTAAGGATATAATATGATGAACTACAGTAGAATGAACCTGGGGGTCACCCATTATATACTCTTTTTTCTGACTCTAAACTGGACCAAATATGGGTATGTAATGAGGGAAAAGGAAGGAATCGGGGGTAGGTGGGAAAAGTGAAGAATGAGTTGCCGAGGAAGTCCGCTAGGGCAGCAGTGCTCGTAGCTCGAGTCATTGAACCAACGACGGTCAGTTCCTTCGTCAACATCGAGTGTTCAAGGGTTCAGACGTC
>CABFVX010008431.1:4653-17699 GCA_902151425.1 Timema shepardi | reverse complement strand
CCCCCCCCCCCCTCCCCCCCCCCCCCCTGCGGAACGGGGTTTATAATAGTCCCGCAGTTACCCCTGCTTGTCGTAAGAGGACTAAAAGGGGAGGATTCTGTGTAGGACGTACCTCGTGCAGGACAAACCTATCCTATTTCTCTCCTTTCACGTCATTTAATTATTGGTCTAAATATAATATCAAGATTCCGAACTATGCTTAAATAAACAGTTTAAATATTCTAAAGAAGCCACACGGAGTATAAATACATTAGTTTTCAATTTTAGTGAAATTCTTTACTTTTAAATCTTATGCTTACACGCAGGTTTAGGGAATATAAAAATAATTGTTTCTTATTTTTATATTGCCGTAAGAAACAATACCGCGGAAATGCCCTCTCTAAACGTTTCGCCATTTTCTACCTCTTCATCAAATATTGTGTTATTTAGGAGGAATATTTACTGGTGTAGACTTATTGTTAAAAAACAAATTCTATTTGTAGATGCTTATGAAAAAATAGTAAATATACATCCAAATGGACTTACCTTTAATGAAATACAATTGAAAATAGTAAGCAAAAGAATAAAACAATGATTACACAGAAACAAAGGCCAATTGTGTTCTGAGCTTACGCTCTTTATTTCACCCTATAAGCCGCTAGAGTATGCCATGGTAGGTATTTTTCCACAATGTTTAAGGGTGTGCGGTATTGTCCAACACTGCGGGATTCCCCCACTCTCTCCTATATAAACTGTCGTAAACAAGCTACCATTAAAAAAATATATCATAAATATTAAAGATACATTAGTTATTATATTAATCCCCCAATACCAATTTTGAGCACAATCAATATATATTTAGTAAAACAATGTATAATTATTTATAATTTATAAAACATCACAATACCAATTTTCAATCACTTTGCAAATGCCATTTATTTTAAATATATAAATCATAAAAAAAAGGTTATCAGTAAACTACCCTTGTACAAATTTAATCTCAAAAATAAGAAACTTACAAAATGCAAAAGGGTATATCTAGCACAACTTGAAATATTCGTGTTTTTTTTATCAATCTTTAACTGGAGTATAACTCTACAAACCGTAAAAGAATAATATAGATCTCACACTTAAACATGATATCTCTGCCTGTTAAATCTCTTGCAGGCACGTAGCCAGGACTTCATTTTGGGGGATGTTATCTAATGATCTTCTACCCCCACCCTGACTTTTTGTAAACCCCATTATTTCTGACTGTTTAAAGTTTTTGGAAATTTTAAATGAAACCCTTTTGCTGTGTCAAAAAATTCATATTGTTTTTGGGTCTGTTGGAAAATCAGAAAGCAAAAAACTTGCTAAATGAATTTATTATAGTTAAATTAACTTAATTAAAGTTAACTAACAAAGTCCAAATAATGAAATTACTATGTGTATGGAAAAGTGTTCATGCACCACTATCTATCACTACTACAGTAGTAGTCCTATATTAGCTTTCTAGGCCATGACATACAAAACGTCCGCAGGTGTGAAAATCACTGGCCACTGACTGGATAGTGTATTGACATCATTGCCAGGCCAGTCAATCGTTCACTGTAAATTGAGTTTCTTAAATAGGTCTTAATCCTTTTCAAGCCATTAGATTGATTAATTAGGTCACAGACTGTGTAAAATTTACAAGCAACAGATCATACTTTTTTTTAAATCTTTCGTTAAATTTCAGGGGGGTGTTCAGACCCCATAGACACCCCTCTGGCTACGAGCCTGTTTCTTGAAAGATGCAGAATGGGCATAATTAACACGGTTATTCCCTTACTGTAGAGTATGGAATGTAAACATTATTAACTTTATCAACACATTTGTCCTATATGGGATGGGGCTTATAAAAGTTTCGCAATATCCTCTGCTTGTCGTAGGAGACCACTTAAAAGGGAAGATTTTGCACATGACATACCTCGTGCAGGACAAAGCTATCCCATATCTTTGCTTTCACCTCCTTTTATTCTTCCTTTCCCATGCTTTTCTCTTTCCTTCCCTTTCACTTTATTTAGTTTTTCTTTCCTGGCTGTCCAGTCTTGTGCTGAAGCTTTTAGGACCCCACCCCCCTCCCCCGTTGATGAACTTGATAACATACACCTCTTCCCTTGGACAATAATGAGGGGTATGAGACAAGAACATGGTAACCGACCTTATCATTGTTTTGAAATAAACACAATTTTATATTCTATAAATGAAATATTCCTGATACATAGTAAAAACAGAGGGAACGAATCTCTCAATCTCACAACTGTTTTTTTTCTTCGTCCAGTTCACCGCCTTGTTGTCTTCTTCTTGTTCTCAAACTCTGAAAATAACTAGTGTAGTAATATTCTGGAATAAAGGATTTAAGGAATTTTAAATCATTCATTTTTGCAGCATCGATTTAGTTTCGATTCCAAATACTTGAGAGGAAAGGAGGCATTCCTAGGTTTGAATATGCAATTCTGCTCTCTTGGGCTTAAATTTACAGTTTCTTTCAAAGCACTGTATGCATGTTGTACACACAGCTTTATTGGTAAATCCTTACGAAATGACATAACCACTGCTTTCTTAAATTCTACAGGATAATTTGGCCCATGTTTTGTACGGAGTTTGCTAAGGATCCGGGCTTACTAAATCAGTCTGCTTTATGCGGTACACACTAACTGGTTTTCTTGTGCAAACCCCTAAGGATATCAACCCACTGCTCAGGAGTATACACAGCCTGCACATGTTTCTTAACATAAACCTTCACACGACCAAGATCTTGATCGGAGGCCAACATTTTATGTCATGAAATTGGAAACAAACGTCCAATTGTTCAAAAGCTTCCACAGTCAACTAAATAATTACAAAATGCCACATTTTTTCCAATTTTTGTTTTGACATCCGCAATTATCACTTATCACTAGTCGTTTACTCGTTTTTCTGTTCAAATTTCTATTTTTAGGAAACTGATAATTTCATCAGCTCCACGTCCTGCAGTTGGATCGTCGTCTTTGTTTTACAATCGTGAACACTAAAGTTGTATTCCCATAATTTTATACTATAAAATGCTGGGATTGTACTAAGCTTTGGTATGGGAAGAGCGTGTTGACGATCAAAAGTAAACACCCACAAACTGTCACATTCTTGAGCGAGTTTCTTAAACTCCTTAATTTTATCCATACCAGCTTGATCGTTTCTCTGGTATAGCTATTGCTCAAATTCACTATTTTTTATTCCTTGAACCTCATTCTTCAATCTGTGCTATTTTATTCTTAGACCAAATGAGTCACAACGTTTTCATGAATCGCTCTATGGATGCTCAAAACAAAGTACGGGAAAAATCTAACATGGAATACTCATGTCCAATATACGTCCTGTCACTGTTGTCTCTGCTGCTATAATGGCTTTTATATTTAGGAATTTTATGTATGTGTTCAAGGTCAAGTTGATGTTGCTCTGGAGTGTATGTATTCTTACGATTATCACATTTACCACGCTTTTCCATTGGGGGAGTACTTGGCCCGTTTGTGAGTTTCTTAACAAGATTCTCTAACCTTCCTCTTGATTTTGGACATGAATGCTAAGAAATGCCATTTTACAACAGAAACTTCTTTGGATTCAACTAAGACACTGTGGTCAACAGTATTGTTTCTTCTAATATAAATAGTTCTTTGTGTATCTTCGCTTTATAGGCTGTATGCGCAACCTCCCATGTAAATACCCTGTTTGAATGTTATAACTTCCTAGAACCCAAAACTCTGAATTATTTTAAGTCTTGCTTCTGCATTTACACTTTGAAAACATTTCTCCTTGCATTTGCAGTCAGGTTATATCCCTTGCTTTAATAGTTTTATTTTCAGATACAGAATTATATTCTTTGCCTTGGTTTCTCGATCTTTTCTTTTCTACTCTTAACTTTTTTCTTCTTTACAGGTAACTCATCTAAGGTTTTTGTATTAATTTTATTATCAACGTCCCGCAACTTATTTATTGGCTGAGATATTAATAAACTGGCATTTTTCATACTTTAGGTCTCTGAAACAATCAAAAATGTTTGAGATTATTGCGTAGCTGGTTTTACCCCTAGATATTAATTTAAATTTAAAGCAAATACTATTATAATAAAACCTAAATGCATGTAAATATTCCTTGATGATTTTATTGGTAAAGTTATTAGGCCTACTATAGTAAAATATAAGTTAAAATACAAATTATAATACAATGCGTGCTTTAAAAAATATTAAATTTAATTATTAGAGAAAAAATAAAAAACAATATAATTTTTTTAGTTATTATATTATATCACATTCAAAATACATGCAAAACATGCTAAGCCACATTAAATGTCTTTTTAGATAAAATTGTAACCGTTTACAAATTGAAAGTGGCATACCATGGTATTCAACACTATACCACGTGGTTTATTGTCGTTGGAATCGCTTATATAGCGAGAAACAGAATACTGTAAAAATGACGAAACAAAACATGGTAAAAAAAAACACATTCTTTTTTAGCTTATCCATCGAAGACTTACCTTGTTAATATTTTCATCATCAGAATCATTTTATTCTGTTTCAGGGCAGTATTCACTCCCTGAATCAGTTAATACTGTTTCTTAGCTCATAAAGTCGCTTATAAAAATCTCTAATAACCTTTTCCGGACTCTTTTTGCTTTCTTATTACTCGATTTTAGATTAAGGTCAGCCATTTTGATTATGTGGTTTACCAATATATACATTTCAAACTTGACAGAGTGGGATACCAAAACAGACATGTGCTACGATCTAGGGAGGTTTTTAGAACTAACAAACAATATAGCATTTAAAAGGGTGCCAGAATAGTGTATTGCAAGGTCAAACAGAAAAAACATTGGTTAGTTGGTCACCAAATTTTTGCCTGACACCCCTCATTATTATTATTATTATTATTATTAGATACCATTGCACTTGAGCTCCAGTCATGGAAGCGCGCCGGTTACAACATCTTAATAGAAGGGACTTGAATCCGATATTAACAGATTATCCATCTTTGAGAAATGATCTATCGCGTTTATGAGGGTTCCTGTCGTAAAACTGGAAATTTCCTGCATCCACTTTCTGCGATGACTTCTCTTCTGGTGATGTTCTACACGGAGGTTGTCATGTCTAGCGTATGGAGCCCCCCCTACCCCCCCGCCTCATTAGGGATAGTTAACAGGGCCTTACGAAGTAGCATTAACTAGGATCACCCTGGGCCTACACTCCGATTATTGTGCAGGTTTTACCCAAATGGAATGGCCTACACTATTGTCAAAGCTGACAAATTACTTCCCGCTAGCACCGTACTGCCAAATCTGCAGGCCTCTTACTGTTAAGCCCTTTTAAAAGGCCATAATAAAAAAAAAGGTGGAACCGGGTCAGCCAGTCCAGCCCTATTTTGCAGAAAACTCGGAACATAGTGAGGCCCCATCCCCGCTTCCTGGTAATGCCTCGAGTGGAAGACTATGAAAACCTTAAACGTGTTTGCTCATTTTATATCCTTGAAAGAGTGATAAATGGTGAACCGAAATCGGATGTCTCGCTCGATAAGAAAAGTGTGCGATGGCAATATATTGATTCAGACTAAGACTGACATTCAGCCTTCCAATGTAATGGATTTATTAAGATCGTTGAGCAACTCAGCTCATTTACGAGTGAAGGTGGAACCACACAGGTTCCTCAATGTTTGTAAGGGAGTGTTCACTGGCTTGACCTCGATTGCGTGAACATTGAGGAAATCTGTAAGGAGCTTACACCTTAGCATGTCACCAAAGCTTATAGGATAACTATATTAAATAAAGAATGGCCGAGAGAATTGACGGATACGTATAGCTTCACTTTCGCAACTCTTACCGACACCACCTAGACTTGACGACACAAGGCCTCGGCGTGGAGTTGTGACGTAACTCCAAGCCGGCAAGAGAGTTGGGCAGACATCGGTCCACGCTAGGGAACTTCGAGCATATTTATAGAATATTATTATGTATTTGCATTTTCATAAAGTAATAATAATAAAAATTTCAATGATTTTAAATTTTTGTTCTGTAGCCTATATATTTATTCTAATTGATAAAAATAGAAATCAATTGAAAGAGAAAAATAAGACAAAAAATTAAGTTATTGATATAAATTATAAAGATAATATAATTATGTTTACTTGTCATAAAGAGTATATGAACTATTTAGCAAAATTGTTAATAACACAAGAATTAAGTAAAATCATTGATTGTGAAGGAATAGAGCTTGTGCATTGAGTTTAAGGATTGTGATAAAAGACATTTTTTGAATAAACGTTAAAATATAATACTTGGCATTATAAAAACACATTAAAAATGTGAGTCAGAGCAACACATATATAACCAAAAACATATTAAAATACATGTATTTTAGACATGAGTTAAAGTTAAAGATGAAGTGTATAATACTGATAAATACAATACAGTTATAATTACAAAAAAAGTTAATTGTGTTTGTTGAGAATTGATGCCTATCCTTTTATAAAAACTTTGTAAGTTTGCCTATTCTTGTATTTCAGGAACTTATAATATCATAATTCAATAAACCATAAATATTTAAGAAAGATATGTCCAGAAAGCATGAGATAATATTAGAGGAACAGATAATACAGTGTAATAAGATATATAAGTTAAATTGACAAAAGTGGGATTATTAAAATATAAAGAGGTTACATGAAAGTTGAGATCTATTCTTATCTGAAAGGTTTTAAATGCCCTTGTTCAGACGAAGATTTCTGCTGATGCCAGGCATCTGTCAGAATTTTGTAGCCTGTGTTTTTGAAACACACGACAGGTTTTTTGTTCACAGTTATTGATATTAATACATCACTTCCATCTTGGGAAGCTGAGCTTTCACAGTCTTTATGTCAGGACGGTAATCACCTTCGATCTGATTCATCAATTCCTCCAGAGAAAATTGGCATTCTTCATCATTATTATTATCGAGAAAAGTGAATATATTTTGCATTGATTTCTCAATTTCATTGCCAAATAGACCACGTACTTTCTTTCCTTACGCCTGTGGGTGACAGTGCAGCTTTTTCATACACAAGAGATGATACTGTCCGTCAGCTGCTATCAAGTCCGGAACTGGCGCAACACGTTGTAGTATAGTTCGTCCATATTCATCATCGAGTTTTTCAGCGAGTTGTTTAACATTATTTCTCAGTTTTAACTGCCTAACACTATACACAAGATTGCGTTTATCTGAAGGAAGTATTTTTGTTCCTCTATAAACTCTGGTGTTGTCATTAATTTACACAAAAAACAATAAGCCTTAAAAGTTAAAGTTGCTACAATTGTAATTGTTGCGTCTGACCACCCTGGTGAGCCCTCTTAACATAGTTAGCAATTAATTTTTCATTAATGTACTGCTATCGACATTTTTAGTAAACTTTAATTGATGTTTTCCCATTCAGATGAACGCCCTTTCCATCCTTCCTCTGCTTGCTTGCTCGTTCCACTAAATGTCTTCAAACTTTTTTTTTTCACTACTGTCACTTTACTTCCATCTCCCAAAACACTACCGCTAATAAAACACATCCGAAGAGACATTACAGCCGGTATGTAGTCTGAATCCGAACTGAATCGCTCGCCCCTCAAACAGAGCGACAGGGGTTGAGAGGGTCGGATGGAAGGGTCGAAGGGATACTTGGACAAAGGAGTTTCAAGGACAGACGGAGGAAACGTGGTTCCACACCTACCAAACCTGTTTTATAAATGCGTGGGAGAGGGCGGGAAAAAAAGAGAGACGAATACGAGGCGAGGGAAACATATACAAACTATTTCAGCGCGCGCTTGCGCCTAAACTATTTTTTCTGTAAAAGTGCGTATTTTTCATGTTATAAATAAAAAAACTAAAAATATCAGGTTTTTTTGCTGTTTTTTATATTTGTTAAAGTGTTTCCCGAAAATTTTCGAGGTGGCAAAGTGGAAATTCACAATGATCACCCCGAAAAAACACAAAGAAACCAAAAATCAGAACTTCTCAAAAAATCTCCAGGTAAAAATACCAACTTACTGGACTATACTACTTTAGCTGTGAGTGTAGGGACCTCCTCACTTTCTTCAATGAGGTATTCACAAATCAAACCCCTCTCAAATTCCATTTTATTCTGTGGCTCTCAACATATTAAGAAACCTGTAAACAAAGAGAAAAGGTTTCAAAATGTTTGTTTATCAGTATCAAAAAGATACAAATATTTAATAAGCCAGAATCTAATGCAATTACCCTGAAAAATTATACAAAACAAATGAAAAGTATTAACTAATTGCAGTTTTTTATTTTAAAAAGGAAGATTTTTTAAAGTTAAATTTGTATAATTTGTCATCTTAGTCCTAAACCTATTATTTTTATCTTATATGAAAGATAAAATAAACTATATCAAGGGTAACATGTTTGTATATGTGATACCAAAGAAGATACGATCCAAAATGTGGGCTTATGTTCCAAAAGTTTAAGGGGCACAACGTTAATAAACTGAATAAAAAAGGGGGGAAATGTTTTGATATATTGGATTGTTATTAGAATTTTTTTAAATCGCACTATTGTTTACATTAAATTTAACTAATTTAAGTGGATACAGCAGCGAATAGTGCTGATTCAACAGTAAAACTATTAACGGCTCAATCTAACCTGGCAGGGATGATAAATATATGCTTTGAGGAAATGCATCACCCCTTGTATGTGGGTAAGTTAGGATCTAGAAAACAATTTAGGATAAAATCATACCAGTAATCCTAGACGAGAATTGAACCCTGACCTTCCCGTTTAAATTATTTGGGTGCAATGCGAGTGTTTCACTTAGATCCCTTGACCACAACCACGTTAATCTACCACCTAATTAAGTTATAAACGATTGGAAGGAATATCGATAGACATTTTATATTATAAAGTACTGGATATATAGGTGTTATGATTTCCCCGAATCTTGCACTAATTAACAAATTCAAACACAAACAATATAAAGGTCTAGATTTAAGGGCCTGCCCCTGCGTTTTATTGAATAGAGAATGGCAATTCATCAATTAATTAATCCATCTCTTATAAATTCGTTTGGTATCTAACCCTGACCTCCTAATGCCGCTGCTAAACCGGGTCACTATATAGAATAGATACAGCTTGTTATAAACTGTATTTTATATTTGTGTATAAATAAATACCCCTAATCTATTATTCTAATCATATCTCAATATTTAAATATATTAACTAAAGTGTTTCTGTACTAAAGCTTCCTAATCGAACACACCCAAATTGATATAATAATTATTTACGATTTAATTAGTTTGATAAAATATGAAACTAAACCGTAGTGTGATCTCACAGCCTTGGATTGGCACGAGGACAGAAAGCCGTTCTCTGCTTGCTATTAATAGCTACTATTGTCCCGCAATGCTCATGGGTAAAATTAAACAACTATTTCAAATATTTGGTCACTGGAAACACTTTGGGCGCATGTCAACAGCAACACTTTTTAAAAACACACTTTAAAAGTTTACCAAACATCGCTAAGTGTTGGCTATAAAAATTGAATAGTGTGTGTTTGCAAATTTCCATTCTACACGGTAGTGACTAAAACAATTGGTCGATTTTTATGAAGAGATAAATGAATGATTGTGGTTAAGAAGTTTCAAAATTAAAATTGGTTGAATCAAACTTTTTCCACCTCAGTTTATTGTTTCTTTCATATATTTTTATATCGATAGTTCATATTTTATATAATTATTGTTGTTTGTGTGTGTTTATTTTAATATTCTACGTCAAGCTTAGTGATTTTAAAAAATCCTCACAACCACCCTTAATACTTTTTTTTAGCATCACGTCTTACTACCCGTTTGGGCTATACGTTAGTACTCACACATTGTAGAAATCATAATCTTCTGTAGTAGTGAAATTCCGTTTCATAAATAAACACTTCTTATTTTATTGAAGAAAACAATGTAAATCAAAGAGTACAGTAATAAAACATAATTAACCTTTTGAATATGTTATTTTAATATATATTTATTACAATAACATATTCAAAAGGTTCATTATGTTTTATTATTTTAATCTTTGATTTACATTGTATTCTGTTGACAAAATATACCCAGCTATGTATATTAATTTAACGAGAGAAACAAAAATATTCTAATAGATTTATTTTTATAACTTACGGCATATGTTTTCCATGAAATCTTTAGAATCAGGATGGTTCTCAGCCATAAAATCTTTAAATAATTCGCGTCTAAAGGTGCGACGACTGGCTTCTAAAATTAACTTTCCCTTTATGACAGCAGTTGGTGAACTTTTTATTTTGAAATCTCTCACTTAGAACATTTTTCGATTCACAAAATTAACACTTATTTTAATTATCATCCCCTCCCCCCTCTCACTGTAATGATCTTGTATTTTCTGTTCAGAATTCAAATTAATTGATTTCCTCTTGTTAGGTCTTCCACTATATATATATTTTTTTCTTTTTCTTTCTTCACTAAACGATGTCTATGTTGAGGTGAGCTCCCTATCTTAATTGGTATTTTCTTTTCAATTCTATTTTTAATTTGACGTTTGACTTTTTGAAATATGGTTTCGTTTTCATGTTTGTTTTTGACGTTTTGGCTAAGTTTTAATAAACTTGCTTTTATTTCGTGTGTGCTTTCATTTGCGCGTTTAGTTTTGGCGTGTCTCGGTTGTTTGATCTGCGCGTTTATTTTTGTCATATTCGTTAAGTTTTGACAAACTTTTATTTTTTTACTTGTTTAGTGTCTGTTGCGCATTTGATAGCGTGGTATTTAAGATCTTGTAATTCATGTTTAAATTTTTTTTTAGCTTGATTTCTCTAACACGTTCTGCCATTTTTTCTCATTTGATCGGTCTTTTTTCTTAAACGCTCTTTAGACAAACGCACCGATATTTTTTCTGTTGTTTTGTCCTACTTCCTTTTAAGTCCTCCCCCTACTTTAACTATCTTTTATTCTTCTTAGAGCAAATAGCATGGGTGGGGGGAGGGGGGGAGAAGGGTATAATCGGGATGATGAGAAATCACCTAAGTCTTAATGTGTAGGATCTTTGCTATTTGCTAATTAATTGCAAAGGCGTAATAGCAAAAAGGCCACAATCGATCATGTTTGGCTGTTGTTGGATCCATTAATGTAAGATGGGAACAATGAAGTGAGTAGGTCTATAGATAAGTTACTTATGTTGCTCGGCAGATAATGTTTGCATATTTAAACTTACGTAAACATGGGCAAATATGGTGTCATAGAAAGGGCAGACCGGATGTGTGATCTGATCTGATATGCACGTGAGGGACTGATACTCAGGATTTGAATGTGAAGTCCCGACACTTGGCTGACGAATACTAGTGCACCAGGAAAGAATACATTTTGAAGCTTGTAACTTGTACGCACCTACAATATATCATTGAATGTTCATGGGATCTCCTGACAGGTAGTAGAAACCACTCAAACCCGCCTCTTTGGAGTAGTTAGCTAATGCGCTAGTTTAGTATCGTGTTTGACTGCCGAGGAGGTGGAGATATAGGTTCGAATCTCGCTCGGGTGAACTTTTTTTTTTCTAAAATGATTTTCCACTACACGCAAATGCAAGCTCACTTCCTCTATATTCAACCTTCCCAATTCCTAAACCCATTAGCGTAATTAGTACGTAAGTAAAGAACCCGAACGGGTAGGGTAGTAAGATGTGGTGCTAAATAAAAATAAAAACATAACTTATCAATACGCCCAGCTGACACAGAGATCGCTCTTAAGATTTTTATTTCCGAAAATTTCCGATAGCTTATAACACATTTGTTTGTAAATTAATCAGTATTTTCTTTCAAGTCTCCTGGATTCAAACTAAAATATGGTCAATCGCGGTTGCATTCAGGCAAACAAATGCATTACTAGGTATATAGCCTACCTTCAAAGTGCCATACAAAGATGCTTCAATTTCTTTGGGTGTTAACTGAATTCATACAAAATATATTCTACCATATTTATAATCATAAACATTTAGAAACATAACAAAAATTCATCAATATTAGGCCTACTTTCAGTTAAACGTCAAAACTACATTTGCCAAAAGACAACTTCTACCACGTAATGTGAATACTAACCAAGCAAATAAACTCAATAACTAGGGGATCGTTTATATTTCCTGTAGTTTATATTTGTATTTAAATTTTAAATAACCCAATTTGGTGGCCGCATGGTCTAAGGCGTCGCTCTTGCAATATACTGGACTGCCGATGACAGATTTTAGGGTTTGAAATCCGGCCGGCTGTACAGAGTTTTTTACTTAAGTGGTTTTACACTCTCACTCCATGCAAATGCTGGTACACTCCCTCTAAAATTCAACCTTAACTCATCCCTAACACATCAGCGTAGTTATAATTAGTTCATATACGTGTAACCCGAACGGTTGGTAATTGGGGGGGAAATATCACAAAACCATTTGATAAACTCCCCTTGCGAATAACGGGTACACCAGTTAGTTTGTAATAAAATCAAGTTATAGTTAGTTAATATTATAATGTGAAACCGGGACTAAAATCAAGGTATAAATCACGTAGTGTCAAAAAGAGTATAAACCACATTATAGTTAATATAATGTCAAACCGGGAATAAAATCAAGGTAGACTATAAATCATATAGTGTCCAACCAGGAATCTCTGTAGTTGTAAAGTCGCCTCCATGCGATGGTTCGTGATAAGCTCGGTAGAATGCGGCCGTCTGGCGCAATACGTTGCCACGTGCTCGTGCGCATCATCTTATAGTTTTATTAGAGGTCGTATAACGCTGGCTCCTCCTCATCGTAACTTCACTGTTTACATTCCTCCTGCCGCTACTGTTTATTGTCTCAACGACTACCAGTTGGCTACTTGCGGACATTCTTGATCACTCTCAGATCATCTCCATAGGAAGCAATAACAGAATTTATAAAATGATGGTTGTTCAATGAGTAAAATTGGTTTAAAAAAACCCGCCATATACTCTAGCTTTGTCGGTATAACATCTACTCGGTGAGTTATTTCGTATGGGGGGGGGG
>CABFVX010008430.1:0-20808 GCA_902151425.1 Timema shepardi | reverse complement strand
CCCCCCCCCCAAATGAGTTCCTTGTGACGGCAGAGTTTCTGGACACGAATTTACCGCCCACCCTCCAACCGTTTTCTTTTTTCTTATTCCAAAAAACAAGTGAATTCTTTCACCTCTCTTCTTCCTTGTGTGCGCGGAAAAATAAAAGAGAAGCAAAGAGAATAACAAGACACTAGGATATCCGAGAGAAAGAGTGTTAGTTCAGTTTGTTGAGTGGCCTGAGAGCGGTTCTAGGAGGATTCTGATCATCTGCAGCCAGTCCAGGTGAGTAACACATGTGTGTTAGCTGACACGTGGAGAGATGGACCTGCTTGTCCAGGATAGTGTGGTACTGTGATGTATTAACATTATTAACCAACAGATCCTGTACACTGCTATCAAACAGATCCTGAGTTCATGATGGGACAGTTGACTCCTCTTCTGAATGGAAATGGCGGCAATAAACAGACGAATTGAAATGACAGAAGCAGTCGAGACAGGGATATGCATCAAATGACTGACTTCCGTACAAATAAAGGCAAAATATTGTTTTGTGAATATCAGTTTAATGCTGGTTTATAAGTTTTAACCCTTTTAATTTATGAAAAACTTATTTTCCAAGCTGATGAAGAAACGGGTAACGTTTACAACCTTTAGAAGTATGCAGAGGTTCGGATTAGATCCTTAAAAAAGTCTCTTGAGTGCTATTATTTGTTTACAAGTGTTCTTAGTTAAGCATTCTTGACAATGAAACATCTCGAAGGGAGGGCTTGAGATGCTTGAACAGCTGTATCTGAACACGTGACGTGATCCTAGAATACTCATCAGTATAGAACTAGCAGCCGTGGCAAGGAAACAAAATGGCCGTCAGTTGAGATCTACAGCAATCACACAGCACGCCAACTAAACAATAATAACCTTGTCGCATCATGCTATTGTATAGGCCTGATGTATTACCCACTTTGGTGGCAGCATGGTCTAAGGCGCTATCCTTGCACTAGACTAAACTGTCCAAGACGAGGAGATTGGGGTTCGATCCTAGTCGGTTTCTCACTCTCCTTCCACGTAAATGCGAGTACACTTCATCTAAACGCTACCTTCATAATTTCTAACACTTAATTGTAACTATAGTTGGTCCACCAGTTCTTTGGTGGTGCCTGACAAGCTAGTAGAAGCTAGCAGTAATGCCAACATTGTCTGAAAGTCACTGTTGTCAACATATTTGGAAATAATTATTATTTACTAATTACAACTATTATTATCACTAAATAAATATTATCAAACACTTTTAGCAATACTTCCTTAAGGATTACTGTGGAATTGTATTTTATATAATTAAATTAAAGAAAGAATAGTTTAGTAAATCCATTCTGGTGTTTGTTTTAACAGCTGTGACAACCAGGTCTGGTTTCCAGTTATAACCTTCATCACGTACGGACTATCACGTGATCGACTGTTTAGTTTTCCATTTGTCTGGATTGGTACCCATTTAAATTTGATGTCCCTGTAAATGGCGGTACTGAATTAAAACTTGGAGCTTGATGTATTTGCGTATTTATTGACCTAGATTGTCCTGTATTAGTTCTACTATTAATTTGTCTATTATTTGAATTTATTTGTCTTGGAGGTCCTTGGTTCCTATCCTGTTGGTACACTATATTGGGATAAGGATATCTTATATTTTACTCTTGTGTTTGTAAATTATTTTGTTTTCTATTTTGTCAATGTCTATTATTGACGTCTCTGATTTGGGGGTTAGATAATTACCTAGACCTATCATAATTATACTTGTTTGCCTGTTCATTGATTTCTTTAATATCTATCATCATATTCTCTCAACATTCTCTCTACCTTTTTAATATTTTGTTTATTTATACTGATTATGACATCCTGTACTGCAATTGGGAAATAATTCATTATGGGACCTATCGATAGGTTTTCTATTACTGGGTATCGTAAATATTTCGCCTGTTTCACAAATTTATTGAAATATTCACTCACTTGTTGCTATATTTTCTGTTAAAAATCAATCGTAGAAAATCATCCTGCATATTCTGAGACCAATATTTTTCTAAAAATATTTCCCTGGCCTGTTCAAATGTTTCCCATTCACACACTATACTTTCTGCCCAAGACTTTGCCTCTTATTTTAAACCTGATAAAAATATTTCTCTTTTGACTTTTCTCCTTTAAATAGTCTTTCTACCTTGTTTATGTACTGCGTCAGAGAAATATTTCCCCATTAGCCTTTGAATTTTGGGATGAGTGCTAATTGCGTTTCTCTTAGTCCCTTGGCGAATAGGATGGTAGTACTGTGTGAGTTACCAACTTCCCCTAGATTTGTTATTTGATTTTATACTACAAAATCTGTTAATTTTTAAAAATCTAATTTCTCTACTGCCTCGGTAACAATCCCATCAATTTGTTTTGTAATTCAATTTTTATTAGTATCTTGTTGTGAGTCTAATGCTAATTTTACTTTATTGATTTATTTTCCGAAGTTGTCTCGGACTACCTTAACATTAGTTTTGGTGTGTTCTACATGAAGGTCCAGATTCCCTACCTTAATCTCTACTTCATTAAAACCTTTATTTGATTCCTGTTCAACTGCTTCTATTTTATTAGTTGTGATCTATTCAATTAATTTGAACTGTCCCTTTTTTTTTAAGTTTTCTTGTTTTTCTAATAAAGCTCTTTTTTAACCATTCTCCTTCAACTACTTTCTTATCAACATCATTTAAGCATACTACCAAATTTTTGTGAACCATTTCTACTTGGTCAAATTTTTGCTCTAAGTAACAAAATCTCTGCTCACATGCCTCCTTGCTTTGTTCAATTTTAGCACTTAGTTCGATATTAATTTTTGCAAGCTTTGCATCTAATTTCTGATTACCTGATACTATTTTCTGTCTAGTTGCATCTATTTTCTGATTGCTTGTTACTATTATTTTCTGTTTAGTTTTTCCACTACTCGCTGTCAGTAGCTAGTACGACCCGTCACCCCACTGCTCTGATAGGCTGAATTTGGTCACGTGACCACGCCCCTCGCTTTACGATTGGCTGTTGGATTTCCCCTCCCCTCTTCCTGACCTACCCTCTCCTGACCTCATTTCCAGTGTTACAGACATGTTGGTTCTTGTTCCAAACATGTTGGTACTTTTATTTTCTTATTTTATTTGTACTCATATTTTTTATTAGTGCTTATTTATTTTTTATGGCTGGGTAGGTAGGTTGGAGTTTTTTAATTTATTTATTGACGTGCAGTCAAAGGCGCCGGATGCTCCTCCTTCGACATCGCTAGTGACCATCTTCTCTGACAAGCCGCTTAGCCAAAAGTGTGACCACCGAGCAGCTGACAGAGTATCACGTCCGTAAGGCCCCTTTCACTTTTCCTCCACTCCCCCCCTCCTTACATCTCCATGGCACAGAACGAGCTAAGTTATAGTGACTACTCCCTCGCTCTGTTGGACTGCCTTTCACTTCCCGGAACAAATAGCACGAACCTCTGCTGACGACCGCTTAGGGTAGAGTGTGATAAATGGTTCCCCTGCCTTGAGACCCTTTTCACTTCCTCTCCTTAGAGGTATGTGTCGCAACCCCTTATGTGGTAATGGGATTTCCCTGATGATAGGTGCCAGTTTAGCGGGTCGATAAGACAAGTCGGAACAATAATAGATCGTGACCTTGAATTATGTCACAATGGGTTTCCCCTGATGACTGGCGTCAGTTTAGCGGCTAGACAAGACAGGAATAGATCGTGACCTTGAAACCAAGAGCTAGGTAATTGACTATGGCAACCCCTCCCTAAGCTTCTATGTGGTAATAGGTTTTCCCTGATAGGCACCAGTTTGGCGGGTCGACAAGACAAGTCGGGACACGACCTTGAATTATGTCACAATGGGTTTTCTCTGATGACTGGCACCAGTTTGGCGGGTTGACAATATAGGAATAGATCGTGACCTTGAAACCGTGAGCTAGTACAAGAGGTCATTGACGCTGTTCATATTTGGTGACAGTTTGACGGCTCGACAAGTCGAGACTCGTATCTACGTGTAAGGGGGACAGAAAGGTTTTGCATGAATAAAACACGATATTACAAAACATATATTTATTAAACATTAAAGGTTTATATATATATTAAACATTTCACAGACATCATACATAATATTTACTATACACTTTTATAGGATTGCCTCATATATTCGTTCAAACATTTTTTTTCGGTGTATCTTAAATGTGTTAGTAAAATTGTTTTTAGATCACAATCCAGCATGTAATAGTCCAAACCGACGACTTGACGTGTAAGTAGGTAGCACTGATAAGATCCAGGTTTTTATGTGAGCCCTAAATATCTCAAAATCCTACAAAAAGTGTCCCAATCTCATAAAAATAAATTTATATGATAACGAAAGCAACAGGAGTGAGCTGTGTGAGTAATAGTTTTGAATGCTGGGTGCACAACAGAAACCCAGGACATGCAACTCAATCAAGGTGCGGGAAGAACATGGCGGCCGGTCTCCAGAAATAAAAAATATGATAATATTTGAAATTAAGGAAGGACAAAGATATTTCCTAAACCTAAGGGTATTTTCACTAACAATAACATCAAATAAATGGCAAGAAGTGCATGTATATGTTTATTATAAATATCATAATTAAATAAATAAATATATGTATATATTTATGTAACAAGTTAAAAGTATTATGTATAAATATATACTAGCTCCAACGATCTTCATTAAATTCACAATCTGCAATGATCTAGAAGGATTTAAGTTAAGATTGTCCTTTCTTTCAATCAAACAACAATTTTTTAGAATATATACAACAAAGAATCATTTAGCTTATTATTTTTCGCCTGAACTTTGCGTACGAAATTACTCAATATTATCATAATATGAACCATGTAACTATCTAACATCTGCAGTCTATTACTAATAATTATTCAACAAAATAAAAATGAGCACCGTCCATACATTTCTAATATANATATATATATATATATATATATATATATATATATATATATATATATATCATGTAACTATCTAACATCTGCATTCTATTATTCATAATAATTATTAAACATAATCAAAATGAACATCGTCCACAAATTTCTAATATATCCCATAATAACCTAAAATCATATTACCCTAAATTTATCAATCACAATATTAACAATACAGGAGAGTAAGCAAGAAAAATTAATAAGAACATCAAACTTAAACATTACGTAAACAATAAAAATCTAACCAGCATAATAAAAAGGCGAGATCCAAAATTTATATTTTAGAATCTATTTTCTTTTATCTATCAGCTCAATAGTGATATCCCACTAGACTGATATACATAAATTAGACAATTTAAATAAAACGTGAAAAATTTAAGTTTTATAAGATTCAAACAGTTACTAATTTGAAAGTAAAAATAATAACATGCCGAAAGGGAGTTTTGAAAAATAACAATAAAAAAATATTTACGCTGAAAAGAAATCTACCCTTACATCTTTTAAATAATGCTGAAACCTCGGCTTCATCCGATTAAGTCCGAGCAAAGTCCAAGAGTGCCAGACGCTTTCCTACGCTGGTCTTATATACGATTTACAAAACTCAGGGAACATGGAACAAAGAAAAAATGGGGAGGGGAACCAAAGAGTATCATACACTGGAATGGAAATGCGAGTGACAAGACTAGTTTCTACTCATTTCTCGAAGAAATTGGAATGTTCAGGAACTATGAGGAACAGGCATCTCTTTTCTTCTCAAGTTCTTTGGAATATCTTGAGCTTATGGCGACCTCTATCGGGTGCGGTTCGATTCTTAAGTGGAGCTGGTCAGTTGTCTGTGCAGGGGAATTGCGGTCGGTAGTGTTGTCGTCTCTCTCGGTTTGGTGTACAGCGCCGCCAGGATGGTGAAATGGGGTGAGTATTTGTTATAGTTTTCTTGTAGCCAAATTCTACAAAGTTTTATTTTATTCATAATCTACCGTTATGATGTAGCGACGGTATCTTGCGTGCAAGATAGACGTATAGTCACTCACAGTCGTCACTACTGTTATAAATTATAGCCATATGGCATCGTCTCCTAATATGTTGGGTAACGTGCCATTAGAAGTGTTAATGTTACATCTTTACCCAACACAAATGGATTATTATTCATATTGAGACTAACCCTACATTAATGTGCATTTAAGTTTTCGTTCGCGCTAATGGCAAGAATATTAATTATTCCTATCTTTCCCAGCAGACTACTCCACTTAGCTACGTAAGGCAAACAAATCGTGCGTCCTGGTTGGAAACAAACATTATCCTTGCTTCCAAAGATATTAAAAAGGGAAGTATGACGATATGGAACGTGGCCCAGATGTATCATATTCCTTAAATAACTCTGAAGAGACGTATTGAAGCTGGGAATGTTGCTAAAGGGGCACCTAGAGATGCAGGTAATCGTAATTGAATAAATTACCACATTAAATTTGTCCAAAGTATAAATAAATCGAGGTAAAACTTCTCATCACGTTATAAGTCACTATTACAATTTTAGTGCAGTATTCTTCTATTGCGTGTAGTTAATTTAATTAACATTTTGATACCAATTATTTAAACCCCCTTTAAAAGTAAGATATCAGAGAATTTCTTCAAAGCATTGTTCCTTTCTACCATAGACAGCCTTTATTTAACTTTTTCCAGGAATATCATTTGTCCTAAGAAAAGAAAGTTGATTTATAAAAATGTATCAATAAGCCTGTACTAAATACATTTAATAATGCGGTGATTGGTTCTAACAGCTTAAATAATTGTATTAAACCTTGTTTGATGGCTTAACATACCTGAGTCATGTTGGTGGGAGGAATATGTGCTAGTCACAAATGTCCCATCCATCTGATCTTAGAAGACTAGGTTAGTGTGTTTGTACAAAAAAATTGAGCTAATCTTATCGGAAGAATAAATTATGTTTACAAAATACAAATAATTTTACACGACTGTTATCCTAACTTACATCTGCACATTATCTTATGTGGTCTAGGTTGCTTTGGAGAGTAACATGAAAAGGCCTAAGTGAAATATACGCAAAACCTATAGGAGCTGGTTTTCCACCAACAGCTAGAACTGTGTGGCAATTAGCTTTCAATTTCGCTGCGAAGAATGGCTTTAAACTTAAGTTCAACACTGATTTGAAATTATCTGGCTATGATGACTGGCTGCAGCTGTTATTGAAACGTCATCCTGAGTTGATATTGAGGAAGACACGGGGAATCTCCATCGCACGTGGTCTGGGAATGTGCTGCCAAGAAGTAAACAAGAGTAGTGTGCCCGGAACCTTAAAGCAGCGCTCTGATTGGCTGGCTAGATCACGTTGTTGTGCTTCACTGTTCAGTCAGCCCTTGTTTCTTTCTTCCGCACTTGCAGCAGTCGCTCCAACCGCCCTCCCTACTGCCTGGACCAGCCCACAGTCCATGTTCTCTAAGCCGTCCGTGACGCTTCCACCTCTATAGTCAGCGTCAAAGAGAACTCGCCTTCCTACTGGCTCTCTTGGCGGCCAATGCCACTCAGGTTTTCCCGCACCAATGGGAAGCTCCTTTTTCTCTTATTGGACAAGGCCAGGCAGCAGCGGAGGGTATATAACACGGTGAATTATAGAGCCGAGATAGTGGTGACCCACCCTGGGAAACCACCGTTACGAAAGAGTGAAATAAAGTGTCATTTTTTTAAGAGCGATTTTGTTGAGACTCCTTTTCACCGTTCTAATCTCCCACCGCGACTCACGTTGCCGGGACTACTTCCTACCTCCCACCGTGAATCACGTTGCTGGGACTACTTCCTACCTCCCACCGCGACTCAAGTTGCCGGGACTACTTCCTACCTCCCACCGCGACTCACGTTGCCAGGACTACTTCCTACCTCCCACCGCGAATCACGTTGCCAGGACTACTTCCTACCTCCCACCGCGACTCACGTTGCCGGGACTATTTCTTACCTCCCACCGCGACTCACGTTGCTGGGACTACTTCCTTATACCCCTCGACTCTCACCATCAGCTGGTCCTCGACATCGCTGTTCCACGAGATGGTATACATCCGCCGCTCCGACAAAGCCCACCCACCACGGTGCCTAGCCACAAACGTCACCAGGAGACTGCACTTCGAATGATGCAACCCGCGACACCCGAAGACGCAGTTGGGGATGACAACGTGACCACGCCCCCTCGCTCTCTGATTGGCTGTTGGCACTGGGTCATGGCTTTTTCCTTCCCCCTCCTCTCCCTCCTGACCCCTTTTCAGTGTTCCAAACTGGTTTATTCTTGTCTCATTTATTATGTGTGCTCTTTGCATTTTTATGTGTGCTCATTGGTTTTTATGAGGGCTCATTGGTTTTGTATGTGTGCTCATTGGTTTTTTGTCAGGGTAGGATGGGGATGGGTTGTTGGGGTTTATTTTATTTATTGTTTTTTTATTTGTGTGAGAGCTAATTTTATTTATTGGGGTTCAGTCCACGGCATCGGGGCGCTCCTCCCACGGCGTCACTGACTAGGGAGGGAGCACGCAGAATAAACCTCTCCCGACGGCCGCTTGGCTTAGAGTGTGACCACCGACCAGCTGGCAACGGTTCACAGCAATAAGACTCCCTTTCACTTTATCCCTTCACTTCCTGATATCCCTATTCTTGAGTTCAGCAGGGGTTAGATTTATAGTAGTGGAAAAGTTTGGTGTCACAACAACCCTTATCGGGAGTTGTTAACCCTAAACTTGTTACAAATGTTGAAAGCAGGTAGTAATGACCCTGTTGAAGAGTCATTAACCCTACCCATCCCAAGTCCTCTTAACACATCGGTCGTGGCCCTTTGACGGCCACAGGCTCAGATGTGCTTTCTAATGCCCACTCAGGGCTAAAGTACATTGTTGTGTTTCAGCGTTCGCCATGTACGGTAACATGGATTCGAACGTTGATGTCTTTGCCCAAATAATAAAATTAGTGGTTGCACAGGGATGTACCATCATTTGCGCCGGGTTGAAATAGGAAAACATATTGGCAATTTAAGAATCAAATAGCCAAAGTTATTATTTATCCTTTTAGTGAGGATTACTCCGTCTAGATATCATTTACACTTGGACACGGGAATCAAACTCGGGACCTTCAGCTCAACAACAAATAATTATCATGCGCAATATAGAGTTCTGTCTCTCTCTCGTTAACAATCAGCTAAAGGCGATAATATAATTTCTATGGTTAATTATTGTGTCGTATACTTAAACACGTTGAAACAATATATTTTCGCTTAAAAAAATCAAATTCCTGCGTTAGAGCGTCAAATCGATGATTACTAAATGATCACGCTATCTGTTATCGAAAAGTAACAACGAAGGTTGAAATTATCTATTTCTAGATGTCACCACCATCTATTGCCCAAACTTTAACTAAGCTATTCAGGCAAGCGTGAGATAACCACTGCTTTGGGGGGAGAAAGAGATAACGTATTGTTACTTGTAGATGTTACTAAAATATGTTCTTTATTAGTTAAAGAGTGGCAAACTCTCATATTAGACGATCTATCACGTCCAACAGTTTACCGCAGCAGCGAATTGCTTCCAACTTTCTCCACGAGAAATAAATGAGCCTGACATTTAGACGGCGGGCCCAATATGAACCTTGTATCTTTCGCTGGGATGGTAGGGATTTGAGGCCTTTACATCGGTCACCAGGAAGAGTTTGACGGTAGTGTGACCAGACGAAATGTGTACCAGCATTTGTTCGGGTTTGAAATGTGAAGTAACTAGCGTTTGTTGCCCTAGTAGGGATGTGAGCCACCCTACCTGCTTACGTCACAGGGCGAGATGTGTACCCACATTTGCACGTCATTGACAACTGAACAGGGGGAATGGAACCCTCCAACACCATCTGGATATCTTTGCCTGAATGAGAGACAAAATAATAAAATTAGTGGTTGTAGTGATGTACAAACATTTGCGCAGGGTTGAAATATGAAAACAACCATGGTAGTTTAAGAATCAAATAGACAAAGCTATTATTTATGATTTTAGTGATGATTACTCCGGATGGATATCATTGACACCTGTATACGAGATTCGAGCCTGGGGACTTTGGTGCAACAACAAATAACTATCATGCGCAATATAGGGTTTGTATTTTTAAAAGTAATTAGCTTTTGTCGGTCTATAAAACCTTGTAGGGATTATAACTCTCCTATCTCATTACGTCACAGGGAAAGATGTTAACCCACATTTGCCTGGCTGGAAAAATAAACACGACCACGGAGGGTTGATAACGGTCCTTTAAGGCATATCGGACCCCAGGGCTACCAGAGGGTCTAATACAACCGTATTATCCGGACGATTGACCGCGAACGACATGTAACGATAAATACATGCCGCTTTACACAGATCGGGCAACCACCAATGCGGAAACAATATTATTGACCAATAAAAAGCCAACAACCTTACATGCGGCCCACCCCGTTGAAGTGACTATAAATATACCTTGAAATCATTAAATTCGGTCATTATAATTAATAATTGCGGTGGATAAACATCGATATGAGTTTCATCGCGCTGGCAAATTGGATAAATTCAGGTATGTTTTAAAGAGTTTAGTATGTTTTAGTGGTACATATTTTTCTTATTACGTATTATTAGTATACAGAGGCATTTGTTCTTTTGATAGACTGTCAGGAAGACGTACCCCCAGCACCTGCAGCTCCGGCAGCGCCTGATATCCCGGATCTTTAGCGCTTTTTAGTGAGGACGGAATTTGCCTGGCGGATAGCGACTGGTCCATAGGTAATTAGTGTCCTGCTATAGATTTAGATAATTGGCAGTGTTTCTTTCCCACGTTAATAATTAATATGTATTTATTTAATTTCATATTACGGGGATCCATACGGGCTGGACGCTGGCCTGAGGAACCACGTAGTGCTCACAGTGGATTTTTCAGCGATTGTGCGGGCGCCGCCCCTTGAAAGCAGCGAGCTGGAGATGAGCCCTGTACCGGATCATCTCCTAGAAGCGGTCGGTGCTCTCTCCCACGCAGTAGGCTTCACAATGCCGGGATGCTTCACCCCACAGGACCTTACCAACGCTTCCGGAAATATTATCAATGGTTTGCCTGATGTTTGGGGTAAATTGGACGTGATGGACCACCTGATATGTAAGTTTGCCATTCTTTAATTACTAAAGAACATATTTTAGCACCGTCTACAAGTAACAATACTATATAGCCACTATCTTGGAAATACACAGCTTATTATGCAAGATTTATCCACGCCATCTTCCCCCCTCGAAACCATTGTTATTTTGCTGGCATACCGAAAACTTTTGTCAGTTGACCGTTTCAAGCTTAACCAAAATAATATTAGCTCTTATATTCATGGTATAGAAGGTTATTATTACAAGCATTCGAATCCAAAGAAAAGAGAGAGAAAATTATAATGGTCGCTTTAGCCGCGTTTGCAATGTGTTGGATCAAATTCAGCCATCACCTTAGCGCAATCGATAGGTTGTCTCTATACTAAACTATTGGTCCAGGGTTCAATTCCTGAAACGGATAAAAATATTGGTCTGATAAATTAACAGCCAGTGGACCGGATTTGTGAATATCCTGGATGCTTAAGTTATTCGCACTTATGAATAAAAAAGCTACCCGTGCTTTAGGCTGGAAAACAGTAAGAATCTAAATTAAAGTATAATATTCAATTCAAAAAACAGATTTATTTAGTTCTAAAACAAAATTATTTCTACAAATAGAAAACTTCATTCTGATCATTAAAAATTACTTTCTAACATCAATATCTATTTTCACCAATTTGTGTTAAGACAGGGTTTCCTCAATCCCTTATTTAAAGCTAGAGTTCTTGAATGATTATTGTGGTTGTGGTTAACCTGGTTACTTATCGAAATAACAGATGGCGTTGACTGTAAATTCAGAGCAGAATTTTTTTTACGATCTACTGAGCAATTATATGGTTTTAAAACAGGGATAAATGTAGATCGAGCTTGTTTCAATGTGTTTTAAGTATACAGATATTTCTTACAGGCATTAAAATATATACCGGCATAATAATTAACCCGGGAAATTATATTGTTGCTTAAGTTGATTATTAAAAAGAAAAACCCTATATAATTGTTTGTTGAGCCAACTGTCCCGGGTTTGATTCCAGGAATGTGGTGAAAATGTAGGTTTAACCTTTCCTAGTGATACATTAACTGACCTGAACTGTATTTTGTACCGGTCCTAGGGTTCAAGTGTGTTTTATTACTCACACTTTTCGAATGTTGGTATCATTTAAAGAATTTATGCTTAGGAAACATTTTAACAACATATTAATACCAAAAGTAATGTATATTAATCTTAACGTTTAAAGAAGAAATAAACGCGTAATTTTGCAGAAAATAAAATAAATATGATTAGAACAATTATATTTCAAGTGTTTACTTTGAAGTTAGACTGACACTTTTTTGAATTAAGACTTTTTGTGTATTTTAGATCAAATGGGTGTTGGAGATTAGGGAACAGGACACGGCGCTTCACTCCAGCTTCCCCGTCACTCCACTCCAGCAGCAAGCCAGGGAGACGTTGTTCAAGCCCAAGCTGCTGTGAGGCAGACGGGGTCCACGGTCTTCTATCAACTCATTCTGACGGCCGGACCATCTTCAACACCACAGCCGGAAATTAGTGGCCCTGTAAATCAGCTTGGTGGACTGTTGTCCCAAGGTGTCCCTATTCGGATCGTCGAGGAGAGAATAAAACAACTGAGGCGTTTATTTTATACTGGTAGAGAAGTCACCAAACATCTTGGTGCTCCAGAAAGTGATCATGACGCTTTAGCCTGGATTGAAAAACAAATTACTAATTTGTTCGATCAGTGCCGATTATAACAATATTTCTCCCGAAATATCGATACAAATGCCCAACATGTTACAGAATGAGTTTGGGGTATGTTGACGTTTGCGATAACTAACGAGTTGTAGTGAAGGGACAAAACTGAACTACACGAATGTNGGGGGGGTAACCTGAAGCAATGGACGCCACTTGATTCTATCTAATTTGAGAACCATGAACCATTTAACCTAAGCTAAAGTTAAATTTAAGAGTCGGCCACCAGTTACGGTGACCACTAGAGAAATACAACTAATTCCCTACAGTTTGTTAGTTCCCTTATAATGTATAAAAAATTAAAAATGAAATGTCAAAAACACTGTGAATTACTTTAAAATTTTAATATAAATATGACCTTGGTTAGAAAGTTTCACAAAATACCATACATAAGGAAAATTTTGTAGGTACATAAGATTGATCGAATACAGGGGGGAAAAGATTTTTTGAAAACATTATTAAGTTTTGGTTAAGTTAAAATTAAACAATGGTAAAACCCTCTTAAATTGAATTACAGAGAATGACATAAACTAAATTAGGTGCAGTTTCTAAAATAAAAATCATCAACTAAACTTTCAAGAACCTGAATAGGCTTAAGCAACATCAAAATTATCAACTAAACTTTCTAACTCCTGTATAGGCTTAAGCAACATCAAAGTATCAACTAAACTTTCTAACTCCTGAATAGGTTTAAGCAACATCAAAGTATAAACTAAACTTCCTATCTCCTGAATAGGTTTAGGCAACATAAATAAAACAGCACATAGGAGAATTTACTTATCTAGGCACATATGTATGTATGTAGGCCCTCCAGTAAACTTCTTGCACACAAAATCTACTTAGAGTCCAAGCTTAGGCACTAGCCCAGGATTCATACCGCACTACTCGTTGAGGTGGCTAAGCAGTCAATTATTAAATTACATAGGTTGAATATCAAAGCTATGGCTTAACACGAATCTTAAAATTCCAAAATGGGGTGAAATATATCCCTGTGGATTTATTTACATAAATAAATGACAGGTCTATATTGAAACTGCCAGTTCAACTTGCGTGGCTGGATCTGGGTTGGCTGCTCATGGGACTGTGTGAGGGTCCGGATTCTTCTCCCACAGGATCATTGTAGCCACAAAACTCCTACATGTCCTTCTGAATGAAATGTTTGGGAACCGGATAACAGAGTCTCATTCGTGTAGCCTGGGTGGGAAGACTCTGAATAACATCAGATGTGTTAAAAAAAGTAATAGTATTTAGTTCCTCCTTCGAACATCCTCGGCGAACAAAAAGTATAATTCCTGCTTTCACCTCGTATTAGTTGGCATTTGAATCCCCATCAGCATTTTATTTTTCTGAATTCTCGACACATCCTTCCTTACTATTTTCTCTGCCATCATGCCCCTCCTTTTTACATGTTGGTCAACTTTACTTTCAGCTCCCTAGTTCAGAACTCCAAGTGGGCGGTGATAGTCTTAATATTTAGCTGTTTCCAAGCAACTTTTTCCCCATAGATAGATTGAATAATTGTAGGGACCATCTACAATTCAAAGGTTTATCCACTAGCTAAGCTTAAAGCTGATGAAATAAATTTCATCACACGAAGATCATGTTGGCTTACTTTTGAACAGAACGGACTCGACGTTGAATCATGTATACATCTGATTCAGATAGGTTGGTCAGTTAGACGCTCGGGCCGTGCTCGTAAGTCGCGTGTTGTAGAGTAATAGCTTGTTCTTAAATACGGCATCATTGTATGTTAAACTCAGCCATTATACAGAACCTCGTGTAAGTGTGCGTCATTGAGATAAGCTATCCCCTGTTAGCATATATAGCCTTAATAACAAAGGAATCATTAAGATTAAAAATGGTGACACACACATTGCCTTGTCCGTGGGTTTATTGTCACCAAAGCTATATGTGATATTAAAAGTGAGCCAGGATGCATGGACGTGAACATCTTTAGACAAATCAAAATGGATCGTCCTATTCAAAAACTCAAAGCAGAAGAAATATGCCGTAATGCACGTGTGAATCTTTTGAAAGGTGGTGGAATTAATGAACTGACAAAATTACAAACATATCTCTCTGAATACAAAATCACAGTGTTTAGGGAATGTTGGGGGAGGCAGGTCCTATATGAGATGCTTACCACTCTCGATCATTCCTTTAAAGGCTACTTTGATTTGTATTTTCACGACGATAAGCAAAACCATTTTGATGTCATAACATTATTGACAGCCAGATTTAAGTGCTCGTACTTTTGCAGCGAGTGTCTTGGTCTATTTTATCATAAGAACGAGCACAAATGTGAATTCGTGTGTAAAAAAATGCTACACAAAAGCGGTTTGCAGTGGAGGTCGATCTGTGGCCTGTAAAGACTGTGGGCGTTGGTTCACAAACCATAACCATAAACGTCCCTGTTTTTGTGGAGGTCACATGTCGATCTGTGAAGTCAAAGAGTTTGGTGAGGTATGCGAGAAAATTTTTCGGTTTGGAAAGATCAAAATATTCACACACGTGTTATGAGACTTTTTGTAGAGTATGCGAGTCATATAGTCCATTTGGTCATTTCTGCCATATGAAGCAAGCCCCATCCAAGCCGTCGCTGGAAAAAAGCAATTTAATGTTTGTATTCTATGATTTTGAATGCAGACAAGAAAAGTTTCTTAAAGGTGTGGTCAACGCGTACTTGCACGAACCTAACCTCTGTGTCGTGCAGACGTGTTGCAAGGCCTATCTTTATATCAATGCAAATGACTATCATTGCATTGAATGTGAAACGAAAGGACTCGCATATTCAAGGGTGATGCTACACTGGCCCAATATTTCGGATTTATAGGGCAAATTAAAGCAACAGAATTTAAGGTTATTACCCTCTTAGCCCATAATGGCAAACTCTATGATGGAAATTTAATTTTAAAATACATGATGGAGGTAAAAAAAATGGACTCCACAGCTCATAACGAACGGTGGGAAAATCATGCCTATGCGTTTTGGCCTGCTCCACTTTATTGACTCGCTGAACTTTCTCCCGATGTCGTTGTCCAAGATGCCAAAAACATTCGGCTTGTACGAGTCTTTGGCCAAGGGACATTACCCCCATTTTTAAAATAAAAAAGTAAACATGGGGTATAAGGGTCCCTTGCCACCATTGGGGACTACGTCATCGGTGAGATATCAGTTAAGGGAAAGGAGCACTTTGTGAAATGGTATGACGCAATGATCAAAGAAAATTATGTCTTTGATTTTAACAATGAATTGGAACTTTATTGCGTGAAAGATGTAGAGATCCTACGGAAGGCCTGCCTAAAGTTTAGAGACATTCTTATGGAAAAAACCAAGGAGGATCTTTTCATAGGCGTATACGATCGCAGGAGCGGCTATGTTGGTTTAACCCTGAAGTCATCTTAAGGAGGATAACATCAGTATCAACCCTAACGGTGGCTACCGGTGTGCAGACCAACAGTAGCGCGTCGCTTTACAATGGCTCTGCTAGGAGGCCTACCAACGTGGTGTATCTATACTTCATGTGAGTAAAGGCTGTGAGGAATATGTTTTAGGGCGACGTGTAGACGGCGTTGTTAAAGATGAATATACCACCACTGTCTTCCAGATCTGGGGCTGTTATTGGCATGGGTGCCATGTCTTTTATCCTGATAAGACCACCCCGATAAAAAAACAGCCCCCACGAGACAATGGAGACGCGCTGTGAAGCGACTATGGCTTGCGTGGAAACACTTAAGAGTGTCAGCTACCTGGTGGTAGAGATGTGGGAGTTTACGTTTATTGTGATGAAAGGCACAGGCAAGGACTTGAAACAATTTGTACTCTAGCACTAGGTGTACAACAAGGAGCCCCTCAGTATCATTCATTGGTGGACGTACAAATTGTATTAAAATCTTCCACGAAGCAGAACTTTCTTGTGGAGAGAAGATAGTACTTGGACGTGTGTTCATTGTATCCTTACGTTTGCAAGTACTAAAAATATCTTATGAGCCATCCCAAAATTCATTTGTAACTAAATTGTCCGTCTATAGAACAAATAGAAGCCATAGCCAAAATTACGGTGACGCCTCCGTGGGATTTATTCATGCCCGTATTGCCTACACGGATGAACGACAAGTTAATGTTCCTCTTGTGCAGGAAATACGGGGAGGAGAAAAACCAAGACACGTGTCAGCACAACGACAAAAATGATCGCTGGTTGACAGGCGTCTGGGTGATTGATGAGATCCGGAAAGCCGTTGAGAAAGGCTACACCGGTGAAGAAGTACACGAATTGTGGTAGTATACTGTATCTGTTTACGATAATTAGACCCGTTCGGGTGGATTGTTTCACGGATACATTGATACTTTTTTGAAAATTAAACAGGAAGCTAGTGGATGGCCAGAGTGGTGTACCTCACAAGATGAGAAGATAGCTTACATTCAAAATTATGAGGAAAGGGTAGGGGTAAAACTCAATTTTGGTTATGTTTAAAAAAAATTGTCAAAAATCTCTTTAAATTCACTATGGGGAAAAGTTTGGGCAGATACCATATTTACCGCACGTATTTGTTGTCAACGACTATCAGGGCATCTACAAGTACCTGATGGAATCGTACATCACCGTGGACAGCGTCATTGATGTACATAATGATGTTTTATTCCTCAATTACAAGTATGCATGTGATCGCTGCACCCTAATCCTAACAGGAGTGTGGCAGTGGCATGGTACATGACTGCTGTGGCTAGGTTGCACTTATACAGCATACTTGAAAAATTGGGGGACCACGTTTTGTATCATGATTCAGATAGCGTTCTAATGACGGAACGCAACGATGGTAGGAGTCCCTCGATCGGAGAATTTTTAGGTAACCTCACTGACGAACTTCAAGATTACGGTTCGGGAAGCTATTTTAGCGCATTTTTATCTGGTGGTCTTAAAAATTACGCGTACCGAGTTTGTGTTGGTGGCGATTCTGCAATTATTTTTTAAATGCAAGATTCATGAGATCACCATGAACTTTGGCAACCGGAACGACGTTAATATTGACTTTTTGAAACCGATGGTCACCGAACAAACTCCGGAAGGATACATACAGTTGCCGCACAAAATTTTAATAAAAGGTCTTGCGACTGTAGGTACCGTTTCTCAGAATAAATCTACCGGCTCATGTACACCCAACGGCGGATAACCAATGATTTTAATACGTTGCCATTTGGGTATCAAAGTCCTTGTAAACGCACTCGCCACGACTAAAAGGTGATTATTTAGACGATCTGAATAATCATCTTTTTTTGTTTCACTCTGTACAGTTCCACTGACATACCATTTTTAAAAGTTTTGAAATTTTTTCATATTTTCTCTACATGAAAACATGCATATTTTTAAAATTTACTTTATGCACGCAGGATACTTTCTTAATATATTTTCTTAAACGCCAGAACAATCCTTCACCTACCTGATTATTTCTACTCAAATAGTTGTTTATATATATATACATATATAAAAGTTTGTTTATTTTTTGTACATACTTTAAATTGAAACCATCTTACTGTGTATATATGTTCAAATACTCTCCAAACTGGACTTTGTAAATTAATACATAGGCCACCATTACCACTACGACCTCAAGAAATTGATTATTGTTTCCATAATATACTTCAAGTTGTAAGATATATTCTATAACTATCATTTTTTGTAAATAAATATTCCAACATACTTATCATGGCGTGAGCCATATTTCTAAAACTGTTATTTTTGGTGTAAATAAATATTCCTTGTATACTTTTCATGGTGTGAGCCATATTTATAATACTTTTATTTGTGTAAATAAATATTCCAAGAATACTTTTCGTGGTATGAGTTATATTTCTAAAACTTTTTGTTGAGTAAATACATCTTCCAAGTATAATTTTCATGGAGTGAGCTGTTTGTAAAATTTGTATTTGTGTATATAAATATTCCATGTATACTTTTCATGGTTGTAAAACTATTATTTGTATGACTACTTATAATAAAACTGTTATGTTTGCGTTTTAACGTCTACAGCCCCCTCCCTCCTATCCTATAAATACAAGTTCATTTAACTTATTAGCTCGGTCTCAAACATTATGGACTATTTGAAACATACATTTTCGGCCATCATCAGCGTTCCTTCCGGCTGTGGAAAGTCGCATTTTGTAGCTGACTTTATCCGTCACTTGAACACAATGTGTGACGTTAAATTTGATTAAATCATCTGGTATTATATTTTTTGGCAACCGGGATTCGAAAAAAAAGGGTAAAGTCCCCACGTCTTATTCTGTAAGGGTTTGACAGAAATGGATGACACATGTAATGACTCTCCACAGGTGATTATCCTGAACGACCTGAGGTGTGAAGCCAACAAAATGGTCGTCGATATTTTCACCAAAGGACGCCATCATCACAATATTAGCTTCATATACCCTACACAAAATATATTCCACCAGGGCAAGGGTCAAATAGACTTTCCTTAAACATACGTTATATCGTGCTTTTTAAAAATCCCAGGGATAAAACTCAGATTTGATAATTTGTACGCCAAGTCAGTCCTGAAAACTCCCGTGTCTTACAAGAGGCTTTCGCTGATGCTACAAGTACTCCTCACGGGTATATATTGTTAGATTTAAAGCAAGGTACTCCCAAATGGTTCTGATATAGAACCCGCACAAATGTCGGGTGCTGTGTGTACCTACCACGCAACAGCTATAAAAACACCGACACTTCCCGATTACAGATCAATTCACAACCATTTGTCCCAAAGTGCTGAAGCAAACCCCTCTGCTGCGTGCGATGCATCGCATGAACCCACAGCAACGTGTTGCCTTGCTGAAAAAGCAGACAATAAACTGATTGAATCTGTTTTTGAGTGTGCCTACAACACTTTAAAGGGCGGGTACCGTTGAATAATGTGCATAAGAAAAATGGCACAGATCATCGGTATGGTCTCGTACAGACCCTTAGATGAACCTGAACCTACGAAGGTGTCAGAAAGGTCACGGTATTTAGCCGATATGAGATCAAACAGAGCCCCCAGGACTGGAGGGTATCAGTAACAAGGTCCTCAGAAACCTGCCCTTGGAAATGATAAACTTCCTCGTGTATTTATTCAACGCCATCCTGCTCCTGAATCACTTCCCTCAGCTTTGGAAGCACGCCAACGTCCTCTTCTTCCATAAACTTGGTAAGGGACGACCCATTGATCAGCCTGCTCGATTGTTTGGACAAGCTGTTCAAGAAACTGCTACTGATGAGACTAACCTGACTTGTTAACGAGGTGGAGATCTTGGTGGACAAATCAGCTTTTAGGCGGGAAACGCTACGTCACACCAACTTGTCCACCATGTGGAGCAGATCATGAGGACGTTAATATAAACAAGCTAACTATTGTTGTCTTTCTCGACGGGGCAAAGACCTTCAGCCGTGTTTGGCACGAAGGTCTCCTCTTTAAACTGCTTTCCTTGAACTTAGATTTCTAGGTTTACAATCTTATAGTACCCATACACCAAATTAGCACTGTACGCGGATGATTCTAGCAGTGGAGTCGTGGCAAGTGTATATGGTAGAGAGGCGACTCCAGAACGCACTTGACACAGTTGTATGGGCGGATAGCCACCTGGAGGACGAGTATAAACGTGGAGAAGAGCACATCATCGCTCTTCACATGAAAGAGAAATTACTACAGGCCGGCTCGTCTTCGGTTGTTCGGAGAACATATCTGATGGGTGAAAAGTGTAAGTAACTGAGGCTGGCGCTGGACACCAAACTGACCTGGAGACTGCACTTCGCTGAATGACTGACTAAGATGAGGCAAAGGTTGGGAAGTCTAGGCCCTGTCCACGAGGAATGGACCGACAATGTACAATTATTTATTCAGGCCGATCCTTGATTGTGCTTGTTGAAATGTACTCAATTGATTTTTTTATTTACGTCCTTAGAGAGT
>CABFVX010008429.1:13324-24239 GCA_902151425.1 Timema shepardi | reverse complement strand
GCATGACTTGTCTCACTGTTACCCACCATGACTTGTCTCATTGTTACCCAGCATGACTTGTATCATTGTTACCCACCATGACTTGTCTCATTGTTACCCAGCATGACTTGTCTCACTGTTACCCAAATTGCTTTATTCTCTTTTATCAATAAGACAACATAACCTGTAAAGATATTTGGGGAAAGAACCCATGGCTCTGATAGCCTAAACTAGTAGCTAAGAGGTGGAATAGTTAGATTGTTATATTGACAATACATGTAAATAAATAATAAAAATTGTAAAATAGAGAAAAATTACTTTGGTTACCTTTAAAATAGCAAATTTCATAAAACACACACTAGACTATTACATTACTGCAAACACAATATGGTGGAAAGTCGCTAGTACAACATTTGACCACTGCATAGCACCACTTCACAGACATTCAAAATAGTCTGTTGGTTGATTTGTCTCACTGTTCCCCACCCTCCTTGTTTTATATATATTTATAAATATATACATAAAATGTAAAAACATATTTATCTGTGCTAATGCTATTCACTCATTGTAATTATAAATAAGGCGCGTGAGTGCGGTGCAGTAACTTACCCAGGCATGCCCAGTACTCCTACGCCAAGGGACTCGGACAATCCCCCAAGGTCAGGCAAAATATAAATCTTACTATTAAATAAGCTGTCTCTGGCGGAGGGGTTAACAATTGTCTTGGTCCTCCAGCCAAACGAACCCACAATATATTTACCAACTTTGTATTCAGTATTCTTGCTTTCAACAACTCTGAAAAACAAAACCATAGAAAAATATTTCATGAGCCTCCACTGTTTGGCTCAGGTGTAGATGAGGTGTGAATATTAAGATTAAAAAACACATTAGCGGCGAGGAGCCGTGTGACGGAGACCTCTCTTTTAGACGAACAGTTTGAGGTGTGTTGGACCCCACAATGAGTGTAACTCTTTAAATATACAAACTATAGAGCCGGACCCCTAGCAGGAGACATATGAACTGCGTAGCTTGCCTCCTGGTCTGTCATTTCATTGTCTGAGAGACAAGAGTAGCCAGGAAACTGGCAGAAGGGGACGACTGTGTGTTTAAACAATCAATGGCTAACATTTGTTCTTAAATAATCAGCCCGAGAGGATAATGACAACAGAACACAGAATAAAACGGGGACAAGTATTATAATTTAAATAAAGCTATTTACACACCTCGATTTCGGATCTATAGTTTGTGGATTTCTCGTGATTTTAAAATTTAATAGTAATCAAATAGTTGAGACGATACAATAACATTGTTCGTTAAAATCATTGGGGCTGGATCTACTGTACATAACTTTGTTTATGAAAGTCTGTAGACGTAGATAACTGTACTTTTGAATGTAAATAAGTAATAGCCACTACACAACACCCACGTTCACAAAGTGTTTTTTAACAGCACGTTTAATTTGACATTTAGGCCTATGGGGATTAGCAAAACTAATATTAATATTATAAATATTTCATTGTGTACACCTCATTTGAATGTCTATTTATACCAAATTTTATCCCAATTACTTTACCTAAAATGTGATTTACACTGTCAGGTTGGCAAGCCAGTAAAGCTAGTGCCAGTGAAACATAATGGTGTTAACCTATGTATGCATATTCATACACATCAAAGATGTTGCATGGCGCATGTTCTGCTGCACGAATATTCGCTCGCTGGAATAATTTGGCGCTAGTTGTACTTGCACATGTAAACCTCGACAGTTTGCAGAGAACAGGTGCAGCGCATTGTTTAGAACATGTGTTGACATGTGATGAACTCAACTGTCTGGCAAGTAAATCTTTGCACAATATTCAATAATGTATGTAAACCTTTACTTGCCTGGCAGTTGGACTGGCATGGCTGTTGGCGCAAGCTAAACATTAACAATGGTACGCAAAAATCATAAAATAGCATTTTTGACCCCTTATAACTCGTGAATTGTAATTATTTGAAATCATTGAGTCACTTTAGTTTCTAAACTTGTTAGAAATGTGTAGTAATCTTTTTACTGTCGAATGAGGTTAAATTGTCCACTCATTTTAATACCAATTATGAAATTATAAAAAACAAAATATTTTTGTATTGTTTAAGAAATTAATCTTATATTGTTGGTAATAATGCTACTAGATTGGGCGCTTAGAGCACGTGCCAACTCCCCCTGGCTCATTCTAGTTACGCCCCTCCATAAGTGCAGGTAATGAATTGCTACAATTGGATATTACCATAAATCTTAGTTGTATGAACAGAAATTGAAACAATTGAATAAATTATTATTTCCAAGACTCGGCTACTTTGCCGAATTGCAAGTCAAGCTCAAGCACGTAGGATCTGGTTTATTACTCTAAATTTTCCCGAGTAGGACGTGCATTGAAAATATGCTGTGTTCAAAGTTGATCATAGATCGCTGACCGCCACAATTACCGTCGAGGTAAACTGCCCTGTTCTATCATCGACGTCAGGAGGAAAGGGTATCTAGGGAAAGTGACCGCTTCCGTAAAGGTCTACACATACCTCATCAAGGAAGTGAGCAGTAGCAAAAGGCTTAAATAATTCCAGGTCTATAGTGTAGGACATACTATTTAAAGAAAACCTGAAAATTGGTGTTTAATATCACTAGGTCATCCTAGACAACACGGGCTTCTGTAAAGGATGGGTGCATTAAAGTCCCCTGATATAATATAGAGGGCTGGTATTTGTACCAAGAGAGTCAGAAGGCCCTTAATACCAACACAGTCAACTGATGGGAGATCTATATTATTCACTGCCATTTTCCCAGGAAGAGAAATACGAACAGAAATCACTTGGAGAACATAAACGATTTGAATAATCCTTTTTTTATTATAAATTGCCGCATACGAGTACAGAATCCCCTCTACTTGCCCGATCAAGGATAATCTTGACGATATAACAAAAATCTTAACAACGCAGCTTCAGGAAATAAGTAGAAAGGAAGTGGATCTCCTGAAGTATAATGTGTAGGGGCTCAGAGAAAAAAATTGTTTGCTTATTTAACTCGACACTAGAATAAAGACCTACATTCCCTCTAAGTAATGACATTGAGTATTATAAAAGGAAGTCAATCTAAACTGAACTCCATACTATATTTAATAAAAAACTAATACATGTTTAAAGATTTCTTGCTAATTTTTCGAGGTGAATAAGTTTTTTTCCCCAGGATCTACTATGGCACAATCTTTTTGCGTGAAAGTTTGGAGATTATTCTGGGTGCCATTTTAGCAGGCCCGGTTTCGCAGGCTCTTGTTGATCCTTTTTGGTGCCATTTTTTATGGCGTAAGGGTGCCTAAGACTGCAATTCACCTGTTACCTAATTAATCTTACCATCCGAATAACATCGAACCTTGTAAGAGTGACCTAACACCAGCCACAGGTGCGATAGTCTTCCGAGGTAGGCTTGGCTAGATTCTTACAGAATATAGAGGGCTCAAAAGGTTTCCCAATGTGTTATCAAGGGAGGGGTTACTCGAGGTAGGTTTTAGGATGTATGCCTAGGAAAACTTTGAAGGAGTTCCCTAATAAGGGTTTGGGAGTTTCTACTAGGTGGATTTATTTTATAAATGTACCCCGAAAAGGCATTGTGGGTGTGCCCTGAGAGGCCTTGGGACTTTACTCCAAGGAAATTTTTGGGGTTTACACCAAGAAGGATTAATAAGCGGAGGGCCCATTGAGAGGGGTGTGTAGAAAGATCAAAAAATACTTCTAATTGGGATCGGTGGTGATGTACCGCTATGAGATTAGGGTGATTTCTTTTAGTACATCTTAATCATCCCTTTGGACTAGGCGTTATAATTATAGTCGTCTTACGTAGAACCAAATATTATTGTACGTGTAGCTAGTTTCAAAACATAGACTTCTCACTGACCGTTTAGGCAGTTTATATTTTGGCTTTAATAAGTTGCAAATACCAGCTATTGAAAGGAAATATATTCCTTGTGCCCCTTTTGGAAGGTTCGATGTAGCCCAAGTCGACCTAATTAGAAGTGCCTCTTGCCCCATTATTAATATACGTGCGAGAGATAGTGCGAGGGTAACGAGTATTCCAGCCTTCATTGCTGGATGAGGCAACTCGTCTCAACCCCCTTCTACCACTTTATACTGCGCAACCCTGAGAGTAGGCTCCACGAGTCCCAGTTTTGATCTCTCATTTAGGAGTTTCACCAGTCAGCATCTCCGAGAACCTTTTGTTTATGCTTATACATTCATCCCCATATTATTCCTCAAATTGATCCGTAGAAACTTCTACAAGTAAAGCATGTTGACCACTCAGTAAATAAACTCAAATAATTTTCCTCCCAAATTGTTTCCCAGTCTCATTCAACACAAATGCAGGTGTGTTTCATCTACACTGTCATGCTAGAGTCTATCCGGATCAACTTTCAAACACTAATAGGTCAGACTCAGAGTCATATGTGCTAACAACTCCCCTTGGGTAGAACCGAAGTCTTGCCAGCACTACCCATAGTTGATCCAGGGTCTTATATAAACTATTACCGATTACTGGACTCAGCGAGCAGACTCCTGCAATATTTGATAGCTTAGCTAAGCAGGTATGGTTTTAGAGCATATCAAGAATAGTATTAACAACGTAGAATCACACAGCGGGCATCAGGCATGGGCCAATATGTTCTCATATTATCGGCTCAAATAAGACTGGTCGACTTAGACGTTCAGACTAGAATAACTAGACATGGGTGCTCCCTTCCTTTACCCAAAAAGGTAGCAAGTCTTCCTTTCCTGATTCCACTATGGTATAGCTTATAGGATAAGGACATAGTGGAGTCCACCAAGGTACTTCATTTCATCCTAAATAGAGATAAGGTCATGAATAAAACCGATATTACTGCTATGGGCGAGGACATCCAGACATGGATCTTAGTATAGAAAGAGCTGATTTAACAAGGTTGTTCAGAGTTGACATCTGGAAAGGAGATGTTAAGTGTATAGCGTGGAAAACGCTCCAACCTACTACACGATTACATCTCTGCCACCCCTCGGGTACTCACCCAAGCTTCATTCTTGGTGCTACTAGGAACGTGTTTGACGACGGAATCGTTAATTTAAGGGGATTGGGAATCAAAAAATGCAAAAAAAAATCTCCCTGCTTTTTTGGAAGTTAATTGTGTAGTGTATTTTTTATGTGGGATCTATTCTTTATAAATCATAATGACAAAAATAAAGGGAATATTTAAAAAAAGAAAAAATCCATATGGTCCTAACTGTCAAATAGCTGAGCTTGGGTGTATAGGACATGTTCAGAATTACATGGGATCACATCTACATGCCTCAAAACAAAATCTCAAGGGATGAAACGAAGGGATGAAACGAAGTGATGGCAAAACACTTAGTGGTTGTAATAGATTTATAGATACGGTTATTTTATATATTCAAAATTATGATGGCCTATCTCTGAGGCATAACATTTGGAGCATTGATGGAATGAGGGAAACTATTTGTGCAGAATACTTTCATGCATTATTTATTAATGATAATCCTCAACATGGACTTTGTCCTGCTAGAGATGACAGCTAATGTAAATACAGTCGAGCAGAAGCTTCGAGAGAAACTTATGACCATAAAAAGCATAACTATGTCCCTGCCAAAGTAACGGAAGAAATTAAACCCATATTTAGAGATCTTTCTAACACTACATTACTTGAAAAATGTTTGCATGGGAAGACACAAAGTCCCAATGAATCTGTAAAAAATGTTATTTGGGCTCGCTTGTCTGAAACTGTGTTTGTTCCCTTAAAAATTTTACACTATTAAGTTTATGACGCCATTTGTAGTTTCAACAAAGGAAATATAACTAAATGTTTGTTTTTGGAAAAATTAGGAATAGCGCCAGGAGTGAATTGTGTTAGTGGGATGAAAAAACTGGACAGAGCAAGAATACAAACAGCAGAAAAAGTATTTAGAGAAATACAAAAGAATGCAAGACAGCAAAGATATAAAGCCAAGACAAAAAAATAGAGGATCGGCTTGAAGCCATAGAAGATCCCGAATATACCTGTTATGGTACAGGAATGAACTAGATGTGTAGTAAGAAATACAGCTTACCTTTAAACTTGATTTGTGAAAGTTTTACTTTTTTTTTAGTGTAAATGACCCATTTAATAAGGATCTATTAAATATATTAAAATAAAATTTTCACCACATATTTAGAGTAATGTAAGACAACTTTTAACACAACCATTTTAAATTATATTAATTATTGAGATAGAAAAATTCATTATTATGATTTTCCATGCGAAAAATTGGTTTCTAAACAAAATTATAAATTGGCCTGTTAGAAAGTTATATGAACTCTGAGCTGTTAAAATGTGTACAAATTATGTAATAAACCACGCTGAAAGTTTCAAATTATTATCTCAAATGGAACCTGAGAAAATGGGTCATCAATTTATGTGAAATAGCATGGGGGAGAGGCGATTCCCAACCCCCGCTAAGTATAAGCTAAATAAATATTCAGCTTAACCTTGTAAATATCATTCTCTTTTGGCAGCTCCTATAGCTAAATTTTCAACTCAAAACAAATCTTGAGCCTGGACTTTGATTGAAACTTTAGCTTAGGCATGAACTTGCACTTTAGGTTTAATATTTTGTTGCCGCTTAGATCTTTCCAGTAAAATATGTTTTTAATATTTATTTGTTAATCCTGATCGAGGGTCAAATAAATTGGATTAGTTGTCCTAATCATTTTTGGGGAATCTATTAATGTTTTGAGCTTCACTCTTTTATGTACTCTTGTTGGTTATAATAAGGTAGGAAAATAGGTGGGTTAGACCTGGTGCCCCCTATTTTTGGATTAATGCATCTGTTGTGTATTGTGTGTCTTTGCATTTTTTATGCTCATTGGTTTTTGTTGTTTTCATTTGACAACCGACCGAACCGACCGAAAAAGGTCTTCTCTTTGTGCGTGTGATACAATAAATAATAATTAAGTCTGAATTGCTTACTTGAGTGGTCCTCCCGGTTGTTAAAAATAGGGATTCTTCAGCCGTCACTCCCGAACATTGGTCCTCCGGGCCGGATAGTTAAGAAAACGAGTGACTAGATTACAGTGTCGGTAGTGATTTGTGAGCAAGTCACATAAATAGCATCATCAGTGTAATATTCTCGCGAGTATAACAATAAGATGTATCTCAAACATTTATTTTGAGTACTATTTTCTATTACATTTATTCACTGGTTCTAATAATAAGGATTGACGTCTGTGAATTGTTTTAAACTTAGCTGAATATAAACATTACAATCAATCATCGTAAATTGTAGACTGAGAGAGCGCACGTGCGCAAACACATTGTGACGTCACGCGATTGACCAGCTATAGCAAGTCAACATAATAGTGAGTTTTCAGTGTCTTGCTCACAACTAAAGCAAGTTAACTTAGAAGTTTTAAAAAAGGTTTTTATTTTGCATACAACTTAAATCACTAACCAGAAATCGTGGTGTTTTAAATGGAAATCTCACACGTATGCAAACATTTATAGATCAATTTAATGAAAGAAACACAAGTACAAATGAAGTAAAGGTGCGTTATAAGAAAGTATATGAAATCTGGGACAAATTTCAGGTAGTTCAATTACAATTTGAACAAACTGATCTTGAAAATGAAGGATATAGGCAAGAATTTGAGGATAGATACTACACAGTTTGTGCAACTATGCAGGATTTAATAGAATACACTACGCTAGCGCCAGGTTTAGCAATTAACGAGTCAGCAGAATCAGTAAATTCAAGTTCACACTCTTGTAATAATTCTTGCATACGATTACCTACAATAAAACTAGCTACTTTTGATGGCGAATATGAGAAATGGACAACATTTGTGGACAGTTTCAAGGTCATGGTACATTAAAACGGACAAGTGTCTACAATTCAGAAGTGTCAGTATCTTGTGTCATCACTTTCAGGTCAGGCCGCACAGTTAATACAGAACTTACCTCTTACGACGGATAATTATTCAGTGGCATGGAAGGTACTTGAGGATGGATACCTAAACAAATGTCTTATCGTATCGACCCATATAAGGCAATTGCTAGACATTCAACCTATCCGGAAGGAATCTGCAGTAGAATTGCTACAATTCATTAACACTGCAAATAATTTAAATGCAGTTAGGGCGATTAACATTGGCATAGGTTTACATTATCTACTTCTGGTCCATCTATTCAAACAGAGAATTGATGCTATGACAAGGCGAGAGTGGGAGCTAACAATTTCTGATAAGTCATTCCCAACATTAGATTGTTTCATTGAATTTTTGGAACTTCGAAGGCAGGCGTTAGAAATTTATAAGCCCTTTGATAATGAACATATCAATTTAGGCAAACATGATATTAATTACAAGGTGACAAGGCTGCCACGCTGCACCAGTGCCCTAGTTAGCACTTCACAAAGGCAGTGCCAATACTGTGGTGATAATACCCACAATCTGTACAAATGTAAAGATTCCTTGCATGCCAGTTTGTATGATAAGAAGCAATATGTCAAACAAAGAGGGTTATGTTTCAACTGCTTACAAAATGGTCACAGTGTAAACGAGTGTCCTAGCACGCACAAATGTAAGAATTGTTGCGCATCTCACCATACATTGCTTCACAATGAACAGCGTGTGCCAGTAGATGTGCATAAGAACCAAGTTAGGTCAAGTCAAAATAGTGAATACCATGACAGCCAGTACCAAAGGGGTCCGGGTGAGTGCAATCAATCAGATATTGCTTGTTTAAGTCCTACTCAGGGCAGCTATTGTAGTCTCAAACAGCGAAGCCAAACTCGAGTGTTATTGTCTACAGCGATCATCAAGGTCAAGGACAACATGGGTCACACTCACCCCTGCAGAGTACTTTTGGATTGTGGTTCACAGTCGACCTTCATCAGCGGTTAAAACTGAGACGTTGGCGCAACCTGTTGCCAATTGCAAGAATCAATGACATTGCGTTTATAGCTTCACAGAATGTAGACGTACAATTAATGTCAAGATTTTCAGAGTATTCGGCTAATGTAACATGCTATGTACTTCCTAGTATTACAGGTGATATGCCAGCCACACGTCTAGATATTGGTGAGTGGTGTATCCCTGACGACATTAAGCTAGCAGATGATCAGGTTCACATCCCTGGTCATGCAGACATGCTTTTAGGTTCTGAATTGTTCCTGCACCTATTAAAGGGTGGGCGGCGGACATGTTATCAAAATCATCCTGTACTACAGGAGACAGAATTGGGTTAGATTCTTGCTGGAAGGATGCCAACGAGTACTGAAACAAAGAAACCGGCAGCTTCCACATCATTATTCTTGAGAAATGAGCCTAACCTAAGCGAGAAGCTGCAACGGTTCTGGGAACAAGAGAGTTTGTATCTTTCCCATGCACCGACTCAAGGGATGAAACAGGACGCTTCGTCGTGCGCTTGCCTCGAAGGACAGACCACGCCTCATGGGTGAATCCATCATCGGTGCCAAGAACAGATTCCGACATCTGGAAAGGAAATTCTACAAGGACGAAGTTCTTCGAGAAAATTATGTAAGGTTTATGGAGGAGTACCAGAGTTTAGGCCACATGAAGATGTTGCCTGCACCTCATTACAACTCAAGATCAGAGTGTGAAGCTACTATGGAACCAACGTTCTAATTACCTCATAATGCTGTCCACAAGGAAAGTAGCACGACAACAAAGACACGGGTCGTCTTTGATGCTCCTGCTAAATCATCAAGCCAAACCAACTAAATAAAGCATGAAGTGGTTTCAAGTTGATATTTATTTAATAAGACATTAATTTCATATGATTTTATAAATAAGAAAATGACTGACTAAGATGTTCAATAAAGATTACAAAATTTTCCATCAAGCCGTTATTTTAATAATCAGGTAACAGGCGAAGTTTCAATAAAGGTAATGACAATTTAATAATATATATATTGGGCGCCAGCATTAAAGAATACAATAACCAAATGAGGCATTAGCCCTGTAATAATATTATATATAGATCACGACTCCAAATCGTACTTTCCTGACGTAATAAATATCGTGAAAATATTATTCTCCCTAAGCATTTAAAAGTAAATACATCTTATAAGTTATTCACAATTAGACCATAAGAAGTCTTTAAAACAATTAACCTACATCCCATTAACACTAACGCTAGCAATATCAAAGCCATAACAACAAAATATTCAATATAGAATTAAATACGTCTCTTAAGTTATTTACAAGTTGACCATAAGAAGTCTTCAAAACAATTAACCTACATCCCATTAAAACTAACGCTAGCATTATCAAAGCCATAACAAAATATTCATTAGAATCTTTTTTTTTTAATGCAGAAAAACAAGCTAAATCTTAACGACGTCACAATCTTTTAGAGAATCAAGTTAAATGTAACGCTTTACAAAGATCCCAATACTTTACTAAAAAATATCAAGATATTTCCTGCGTAAGTAATAGAATTAAATATCGGCATTACAGCCCAAAGTTAACGAAAGTCGATATTTTCACATACAATAATCGATTCACCTCAGAGCACATTATTAGATCGATATAGTCTCTAATCGATTTTTTTTTATGAATTTACTACACGATATAAATAAAAGATTCAAATATATGTGTACATAATATTTACCAAAAGGCCGAAAGATAATTTTTTTAAATGAGGAAGATAATTTTTTTTTAATAAGGAAGATAATAAATTTATATAAAATATATATATAAAGAAATTAATTACGAAGCCAAAAGGAACTACATCTTACATTTTACAAATCTTAAGCCGGGGCTTCTCTTTCCCTCAACTATAATCAAGTCCAGGAGGGACGACAGGTTGCCCTGCCGCCTATATATACAATACAATCCAGAGCTATCGGATGGCGGGAAAGGGGGGGG
>CABFVX010008428.1:0-24249 GCA_902151425.1 Timema shepardi | reverse complement strand
CTGTTTGTTCTTATAATAATGTTATTTATACCTTAAGTCTTTCGTGGAATATTCTTTGGACATTATTCTTTAAGACATATATATGTGATGTAATCAATTATGATATTGTAATTTTAGGATAGGTAGTTAATCTTCAGCACGCGCGCGCTGAACTCTGGTTGACTTTAAGATTTTGAAATAATCTCTCTCATAATTAATAAGTCTCATGTGTCTTGTTTGGTACTATTTCATCACATGTGATATTGTCCTGTGGGTGTATCCTTGGTTGGTCCGGATTTTTGGGTTATAATCCCTTACTTTGGACACCTCATCTCCTCCCGCCCTGCCCTTAAGTTTAAGGGGGGGACTCTGTGACGAGTTCTCGTCACTTATTTTTTTGGGACTGCGCGCTGCGTGGTTTGCCCATTCCCCCTCCCCCTTCTTGCCTTGCGCGGTTGGCTGCGCACGGCCTCGTCGCGCCGTGGCACGTCTGGTTGAGTGGCTCGTCCACTCACTCTGGTTTAGTATTCACGTCCATGAGGGTCGACTGTTCACGAGCCGTTGGCTCTTCGGTTCTAGGCCCGTTGAGAGCAGTTTGGAATGACTGCGAAGTTGTAACTTGCGGGAATGGAGATGGGGTTTCTTTTTAAATACAGTTATGTAATCGGATCAACCAAGGAGTGGAATTATAGTCGTGAATAAATACTAGTGTGACAACATCCTGAGTGCCTTCTTCGTACAACCCCTTCATAACGACTTGTTGTGCCGCGCCCCAAGTCTGGTGCGCGGACACCTAACATCGACACCGGTGAAAACGGGGGCTGACACATTGTCGCCCACAGCATTGGATTGGTCCACGATAGGTGTGGGCACACTAGCTTACCCCTCTATTTGAGCATAATTTTGTTCACTCTTTGTAAATGTTCTCGAGCCAAAAGTAATAGGGCACTCCTCCCTATTTTTAAATTACTGTGCTGACTCCATAAGGCGAGGCATCACACACCAGTAAAATAGGCTTAGCTGGATCTTAATGAGTAATCACCTGATAATTAAGAATCATCTCCTTTATTTTTTAAATGACCTTTTACAATGTTCTATCCACTTCCAATGAAGTTTCACCTCTAAAAGCTAATGCATTGAATTTAGCACCATGGACAATTATGTCAAAAAAAATAGCAACCAATAAATCTTAAAATAATCTTATCTGAGAAACTGTAACCCCCCTCACCCCTTAATCATCACATATATATAACGGTCAGGGATGGTAACAAGATAGTTATTTTATTCAGGTAATAAACAAATACAGCTCAATGAGATAGTGAGGTTACATAAAGTGTTAGGCGCCCAAAATAAATGTATATTTTAGAACTGAACATTCATAAAATGGGCACACACCGATTTTCAGAACCTTAGAAAATTGTCGATGCTCAAACGGCACTATACAATATGATAGCTACTAACAACCAACATTTGATAATTGTAGCACACCTCCTCACGTCCATAAATAGTGACCCAAAATACATTACTTAATCAATAATTAAATTGACCTTTATACCAAATTCCCATTAGCTCCGTCATAATAGCAATCAACAGGCAAATATAATACCCAGGTATCAATAATTAATCAAGTAAACATGAAATAATGATTTAGTTCACCTTTCCGGCAATCTTAATTATTCCAAACAATAAAAATGTTGTACCATTTAACATACACCATCGAAACTATATTGGACGTAATGAAATTGTCCGCAAAAGTTCCAATTTTGGAACTTACGCCTCCAAACGGGTGTACAAATATTTAAATATTAGAACCAAACCAAAAGTGTAATCTCGCCGACTCGCGGCCCCAACTTTGACTAACATACAATAAACTTTCAACATATCCAACAATAATAAACGATCTCCTAATCAATAAAAAATTGATATAATCCCTCTAAAGGTTAAAAATAGGCTGAGCTGAAGAACGACTCTATCTGCTTAACCACCGTTCTAAAATGGTGGAGCCCAAAATATATAAAACTTATCCATTAAGCGGATAAGCAAGGCTTCATAATATTAAAGCCAAACAAATGGTGGTAGTTGTTGGGTCCCTTCCCGCTTCTCAGACTGAGTCCTGGGCTAGGCCTCCCATCACTTTTATACCCACTAGGCGACGGGAGAAAATACGATGGAAGGTCCGATAAGACTCGCCGAAAACAGCGAGAAGGGAGGCCCGAGCCGAAGACAATTTCTTTATTATTTATGAAACCAAAGATACAGAGTACTAAGGTTACATGTGATTAAAATACCATGATTTGACACATCTTGGCCCTGTGGATTATGGATGTCCGAAGATCAAGGTGAAGATGTGTCCAAAATTTCACTATTTCTTCTGTTTCTCGGAACCCCGTCCTCTCGGGGGCCCTGGTGCTGGTCAATTTCGGTAGATGAACTGCATCGGAGCTTTGGTTTGAAACCCCGTTGGGTATATTGCAGCTGTGGTGGCATCTCCGGCAGCTTGGATGGCTACACTCTATGAATTGTTGACTGCTGTAAGACCATGTTTATTTCATGTATGAGTTTCTGTTGACTGCGTAGAAATAGTTGTGGGTAGTCTGCCATCATTCCCACTAGGAATCTGATCTTGTAGACGTCACGTCCTGGTAGGAGTTCTAGTAGTTTGGCCTTGGTGGCTAGGGCCAGCCGAAGCGCCTGCTCCTGCGTGGCGACAAGTGTCGGTTTGTTGACGGTTTTCAGTGATGCCCAGGCAGCCTCCCCCGATAAAGCATTGAATATCGGTGGGTGTTGACTTGTAGAAAGAATTGGAGCCTCAGCGCTGCGGATCATTACAGCCTGATAGGTTTCACCAAATAGGTTGTTTATTTGGTGTCACTGTCATCGAATCTTGTGGCACTTGGAGTTGTGCGGGTATGTTCTGGTCTTGAGCCATTTCCTTGGGGTGGCATCTCGCATAAGCCGCTCCTGGTTTCTGACTGTCGAGATAGGTTGGATATCATAAGTCTGGTTAAGAAAGAAATTCTGGTTTGACTCGGTGCAATGGAGAATTGAAGCTGGTTCTGGCTTCACTGTCGGATTTCATTGGGGTCCTCGTGGGTGAGATACTTTCTTGGTCTGACGTAGATACGATTGAGTCTGGTTCCGATGGTGGCTCTCTCGGAGGTTCGGCGTACCTCCGGGCTCAGCGGGCCTCTTCTTCTTCAGTTGTACAGACAATATGAAACCCCTTTTCGATATTTAGTGCGTGTTGTTAGGTTCCTTCACGTTTCTTAGACTGATAACAGTTCTATGAGCTTACTGAACACGGCCATTGGAGCGCATTGAACTCGCACATATATTTCTTCTTTTTTCTTTAGGGCGAGTCCCAGCACTCATGACGGGGAACGAACCTCGGGCCTCAAATCAGTCCAATATTAGACAGTTCCACGAGTGTTGTATAGTCGTGGTCTCAACTGGGGCCAGGATGGTGAGTCAAACAACGTTTTAGCGTCCACATTTTGTAACAAGGTTACAATACGTCCATAAGTGCAGGAGCCTCCCTGACTGCTTTTGAATTTACTTTCCGTGGGATGCTTCCCTTCTGCATTCACTTTTCCCCCCAAGAATTCAATCTCCTTCCAATATAATTTGATGCAGGTTAGCCAATCTCAACCTAATAATGATGCACTGTAGTTACCTTTTACAATCAGTGTAGGCAAGCCCTTATACACTGTAACGTTATACTCTCCTGATACTATTGCCTTAACCAAAACTAGTTAGGCCTCCCATGTGTATGTGTAAAGATTAACCTTACATAGAGAGTAATGCTCGATTGGGAAATTATCTTGAAAATTTCAGACATTAAGGTCACTGCTGAACCAACATCAACCTCGAACTGTATTACTATTCCCTTCATTTTAATTTCAGTTATTAAGTTGAATTTAATTGAATTCGCCCCCTTAACCTCAAAGGAACTTTTTTGAACACTAATATAAAAAAGGTCCAAAGCCCTGGTGTGGTTCCTCCTCAGTCGACTCATCAATATCGTGAAATGCCCCTTTTTATGACACACATTACACCTAAATTCCTTAAATTTGCATGCCAACGCTACGTGATTTTATACCCGCACACTAAACACTCCCTTTTCCCTCTTGAAAATATTCCTTCTTCTCGTTTACCTTCTATTTATACATTTCCTGGAAATATGTTGCACGCTTTCCTGTTGCTTTATCGATACAAACAACATAGATTATTTTGCGCTGCCTCTGGGGAAACCGCCAGCGCCACTGCTTGCTAATAAGTTAGTGTAATATCAACAATTAATCTCTCTTATGGCGATATTGTTGTTGTTGTTGATAATATAACTAATAATTAATAACAGATTAATATAATTAATAGTATAAGTAGTCATTCAAATTTTCTCCAGAGTTGCAGTTACTAGTCATTTCCCCCATGTTGAAATAGATTCCCCGGGAGCTTGCAATAGCCTATGGAATTAAAAACGCTTAGACCTGAAGGAGGGCTTCGGAAAAAGATGACATCCCACCAAACTCACTAGCTCATCAAATGATAGTTCCGGTGGTTTTCTAAGTGACCATAAGTCTCGCAATGAGCCAAATATGTTACGTCAAAATTACCGTGATTAACGTACCAACTTTGTTTTCTTCCTCGATCGTATTGCACTTTTAACCCTATTCTTAACCCAAAAACTAACAAGTAGGGTCCATAAATAAAAACACTAATAAAAACGGCAATAGGAGTGGGTTGTGTGAATTATAAAGAATATTGAAAATCTGAGTACAACAACTGTACCCAGAACAAGCAACCCAATCAGTTTGCAGACTATACCTGATGGTCAGCTTCAACAATGGTTAAATGTACACCTGAACCACCCACCAAAAAACAAAAACCTCTTAAAAGTTGGGAAGTTATAAAACCTAAGGATATATAAGTAATAGGAAAGTAGCATATATCGAGAAGTCAACAGAATTGATCATTTATTAAAAGAATGAATTAAATATTTGCAACATGTCGACTAAGGAAGAAATCTTTTTTTAATTGATAATGTACAAAAATTGTGCTTATCATGACACAATAGTTTAGCTTGATGAAAGCAACAATATATAAACAATTAAATTCTTGATCTTGGTTAACAATATCATACCCGAATGTCATTGTTTATTCCAATCAGTCTCCAAAGAGTGTAAATACAAAACCTTCATCTTAAAATTCCTCAGGAATCCTCATTTTCCAATACTAAAAATAATTTGACTTGAGTATTGCCCAAAACTTTCAAAATAAATTTCGTAGTGATACAAATGAAAAGTACTAAACTGGCTCATCATATAAATATAATATCAATAAACATTAATATCGATCCTAAAATTAACCAACAATATATTCGCTAATCCTGGTAAAAGAATTGTGTTCAATAATCAAAACTACTACAAAGTTTTCCAACCATATCATCACTAGCGCTGTTCTACAATTAGCGCCCAACCTCATAACTATAACTCTACTACTTAGAACTCAAGGTTAACAACAAGATATATTTAAGTTAATAAACATTTCCAAGATTTAATATTTAATACACATTTCCAAGATCTAATATTTAAAAAACATTTCCAAGAACTGATATTTAAACGAGCAGCACAAATTTGACCATTAGTCAAAATGTTTGAGATAAATAAACAATAAATATGCCAAAACATGTAATATCCCTATATTTAAATTATCTAAAGTCTCTGCTTAATCATGTGTGACCAGAGTACAATAATTTCAATAAAAGAAAAGCAATTATTAATATTATGCCGAAAGAGAATTTAGAAGACAGAGAGTAAATAAATACGCCGAAAGAGAATTTTGCTTACATTTTATAAATAATAACCGAAGCTTCAGCCTCGTCCAACTATTAACGAAGCATGTCCAAGAGTGCTCTATCATTTTCAAAACCAGTCTTATATATCATTCAGCAAAGCTCACGGAACATAGAACGAAGGGACCACACGGGGAGGGGTAGTAATCCAAAGAGAATAAACAAGGGGAGGAATCCACACGTGATAGAATCTTCCATACGTTTCTAGACCACTTGGGTTCAGCCTGGACCCTGGAGTGAAGAGTTTCTTCTTTTCTTCTGAAGTTCTTTGGCCTGTTTTTTTTTTTTTTGCGCATGGATATTGGTGAGTCACCAGCTCAGTCTATTGTGGCCAGTTGTTGAGGCCGGGCGCGTTATTCGTGGCTGGGAGTGTAGTGTCCGTAGCTGGCTCAACTGGGGTCGACATCCGTGCAATGGGGTAAGTCTCTGTTTTACGACTTAGATGTTTGTACTTGTAGCAAATGTTACAACTTTACATGGTTTTCAAAAGTTTCTATATATGCCGACAACGATTCTTCCTCTGCCCAGAATTATTTTATTGAACCGACGCCAATAACTCGCGCTGCCATTTCAACCTTATTTTATTACGACCTTGAAGCTTTCTTTATATCTTCACGTTTATAGTTCAGATCCTCGTTACCATTGAGTGTCCAAATTTTATAAGCACAGAATACAAGGTTAGAACTAAACGTTCTATAGTTATTTAACAAAAATATTCAGCCTTTTACGGTTTACAAGTACTTGTATCCAACAACCGATCGTGACACATAACTTTCAATACAATCTGACTCCCTAGTTAGCCACAACTCATATCATCCTCTCTCCGCTGTAGTCTAATCATAACAAGATATATACTATTCATATGATCTGACTATATTTAATCCACAGAAACTAATGATCACGTCAAACACCGCTCTCCAGAATTTTAAAAATGGTACCACTTAAATGTGCTTCCCGACAACTATCAATAAGTTTCAGGGACAGACAGACATGGATTTAAGATAAAACGCGTTCTTGAATGGATAGTTTAGTTCGGCGTGTTAAGTGTTTATCAAACAAAGTAGTTTAGTTAATATTTTTTGTTACAAAGGGTAAAATAAATATCGCAGGATAGACTACCAAGAAGCACTCTACACTTTAATTATTAACAGTAAACAGTAACAATTTTTAATTGAGCCTCGTGTTTGACTTCTTTCCGTCATTTGTCAGATATTATTTTAAACTTTTAATATGAGGACTAAAAGGCTTAAAATCACAGTAGTTTGTAACGTATAGATGGGAAACAATAACTGGTCAATGTGTTGTGTTGTCATGTTAAATAGAGTTACTACACATGAAACTACTGATCAAGTAAATCACTTAGTATATCATATTAACATGGAGATGTTATGTATCGAGATCAGTAGCATAGTTATGTTGGCTCTTGTGACTGCTATCACTACTTTATCTCATAGTTATGTTGGCTCTTGTGATTGCTATCACTACTTTATCTCATAGTTATGTTGGCTCTTGTGATTGCTATCACTACTTTATCTGATAGTTTTGTTGGCTCTTGTGATTGCTATCACTACTTTATCTGATAGTTATGTTGGCTCTTGTGATTGCTATCACTACTTTATCTGATAGTTTTGTTGTTGTTTTAGGTGAGACAGTAAGGTGCCAAAACATCTCCTGCAAGATACTTTACTTGGTGGCCTGTATCGGAGCATATATTCTGTTGACCGCCTATTCTGGGATCCTGGTGTCCTTTCTTGCTGTCAGCGACTACAGCCTCTCCTCAACCTCCGTGGATAAAATGTTCGAGGAGAACCGATCTCAGGCTATAGGAGTTGTCAAGCAATCTGCAGAACATATGATTTTAAAGGTAATAACATGAATAACATGAATAGCATGAATAGCATGAATAACATGAATAACATAGGCACACATTAATCAACTAATGATAGTTATTTTCTTTATAGTGAGTAAATATTATATCTTGGGATCCAACTAACATTTATAAACATGTTTTCACTAGACTTGGTATAAAGTACTGCAATGTATGGCTTTCGTGTGTATTTAAATTTACCGGGTAAGATTAGGATGATATAAACGTTTGAGGTTTTATTTAATCATCTATATCAAGATTTGTTCATGGTATGAGCATGCTTTAAATACTTGGCTAGCAAAAATGTAAATACATTATGGGAGAACCTTAGGCAATATAATTTTATGGATCCCTTTTAAATTGAAATAATAACCTTAAGGAGATTTCTGTATTGACATAATATTTAAATAAAGTAAAATCTATTTAAGGTAAAAGCTCAAAGTTGCTAGACCTTGGCCCTATCACAAAATCTTGACTTTAATGGAAATAGAGAAAAGTATATTTCAGAGATAACTTTTACTCTGAAAGGCAGCAGTAGGCTTACTTTGACGGATTACACTATCGTGCAGCCAACCGTATGTAACCTTACTGTAATCTCTACCTCTTATACCAGTAAATGTACACAAGCTTCCTTCAGAATTAGACAATATATTCCTATCTCCAATACACTCACGTCTTCTAGAAAGGTAGTGTATGCACTAATCTTGAGACTGTTGTTACGTGTTCAGTGCGTCTTATATCTATTCGCATACTCACACTAAGAGGGTAGGGATGAGGAAGGTATCATTAATAGGAAGTGTACCTTCATTTGCGGAGAATGACGGTGGAAAACAATTAAAGGACAAACTTCTCATAGTACACCTTACTGATATTCTGACCCTCATTTTCCCATTATTTTATATCAAGCGTATTGTGAGTGTCACCTTGGACCATGCAGCCACCAAAGCAATGCTAATGATAAGGATATATAGTAGGGGGCTAAGGACCCCCAACAAGTGGGGGACTAAGGAAAACCACCAAATTTCCCTCACTCCCTAACTTCCCCCACTCTACAGTAGACCCTGCACTTACTCGTTAAAAAAAATCTAATTTTGTAAAAACATAATGTAAAGATAGTCCACGTCTTTATTGTTTAAAATATTGAGCATATTTTCGAGGAGTTTAGAGGCGTTAATATATAATAAAGACAGAATAATATATACTAATAATACTGGTTAGCCAAATTAAAACTATTTTCTTTCCTCAAAAACATGAAAAATGTTATCTTACCTAGTTGAGCATTATAATTTCAAATATACATTCCTTTCACTTTACTTCAAGTACGTCTAGTTTTCAAACAACGACGTGTATAAACTTTCTACAGTATTTATAATAAACAAGTATTTCTATGAGGACTTAATTCGTTAAGCTAGTGAGACACGTTTAATTGATAAGAAAACAGAGCTGGACTAATTTAACTATGACCATACACTTAGTATTAAATATCAACAGAAACAAAAATATTTAGTAATTAAAATCTTAGCACTTTGTCATAAAGTTCACGTTCACCTCTGTAGCACTTTCTCCTTGCACTTCACTAACCGTGGGTAAGTTTAAGAAACATGTTTCCAATAACATGTGACATCCCAATTGATGATATGCATAGAGCAGTGTGTGACTCTATCGCTTTATGCGAGAGATCTGTGGTTGCTCAAAAAAATCTACACCAAGGACCAGTTTCATACTCAAATTTAGTACGCCTCAAGTGCGGCGCTTAACTAAATACAAGACGACACCTACCTGAACTCGAATGGAATGGGCCGTTCTCGCATAATAAACTGGCCCATTCCATTCTGGTTTAGGTAGGTGTCATCATGTAATTAATGTAGCGCCGCACTTGAGGCGTACTAAATTTGACTATGAAACTGGCCCAAAGCCACTTTAAGACGGCTTCACACTAAGAGGGCTCTGCGCCTACCATGCTGGACCGTGACTTTGGGGGAAAGCTTTCTAAGCAATCCAAGACGACACAGTTGGTGTACGGTTAGCACACAGCCCTCTTAGTGTGAATCCGTCATTAATAGTTCGCCCTGTTTATAGTACCAGTGCACGGAAATTGATATGAAATGGATATAACAGATGTGATAAAATCACATCCAAATGCGCAGTCGTTAAACGATTCACTTTTAATATGCCTGTCCTAAAGGGAGCATTGTAATCGGAATGCTCAGTCTGAGTAAGCTCTTTATGAGTTATGGGTTTTGTGGGTCGATACCTGGACCTATCTTTGTGGAAGTCAGAAGGCTAGTACTGTCTTATATCTAGTAAAACCAGGTTTAAAATTAGATTAAAAAGAAATATCCCTTGATGGTACCTATCTATACCTGTGTTGGAAGATTCAAGCTTTCCCGTGGAGCACAGCCATTTTAATATTGAGGCTGAGGGTCTGGTGTACGTTTGTTTGGGTCCTCGTAAGTTCAGACTATTCATAGAATCAACTATTGGATCGTGTGTACTATTTAGCTTCCAGTCAAGTTAGATGTAATGTTCTGCGGTAGCATGGCTGTTCCAAAGGTACACGAAATGCCAGTGTTTTATGAGGGCTCCTTGCATCCCTCATTAACATACAATAACTTTGATATCACCTTAGCTATTCCACTGGTGAGTGCTGTATTATATTTCATGAGTAATATATTCATGTTATCTTGCGTCTCTTCAAATGCTAGTAGGGTTCAAATTATATGATCGGGTTTAAGTTCTTCAAAAGAGCAGCTTGCAAACCTCGCTTTGAAGAGTAGATGGAAAAGCATCATTCAGATTCAATTTGTACATGTGACAAGTAGGGAACAATTTAATTTATATCACAAGAACATCAGCGCGCATGTCAACAAAGAATCGTATAGTTTCGCAAAGAAACAAACTCAAACGTTATTCGCAAGTAAATGTTTTTGCCTGAATCGAGGCGAGAATTTTGGCTTTATCTTTGGAGGCAACTAAATCTCAAACGTTGTCCTCCGCCTTAACTTGGGGAAACATAAGTTATCTTAGTCGAGTGTGAGTGTGTGGCCAGCATGAATGGAGGGGTCTGTATGTATACTGGTTGCATCTTAGTCCTATTCTATTTTGTATCCCAACAGCTAAATCTCTGAAGGTAATTGAAATGGTGCTGTGTCATTCTGGGGGACTGGTTTCATTGTAGAGGTGAGATTTGTTTACCACATTATCCCTACACACAAAGATTTAGATTAACAAATAAAATAAAATTGCAACACAATCAAATAATATGTGCATTGATAGACTAGATAGACTGACTGTAGCAAGTATCAAGTTCTCTGAAGCTGCACCCAGTCTTGTAAAACTTGTAGCCATGGGCCGCATTTGGCCAAATTAGTTTTCTGTGAGGGCCACAGATCTTTTTATGAACCAAAAAACAACGCAGCCCAAAATATTTTGTTTAACCTTGTGGAGATACATCATTTAAGATTATGACATTTGGAAATGGGATTTGGGGAAATATAGCAATCTAGTTTAATGCATCAAATTACCAGAAATCAATTCCCAACAAAATTTTAGATTTGTAAAACAATTATGTGAAATTTTTTGCAAAAGATAAGTGTCTAAGCAGCTGTTGTTTTCTCTTATTAAATGAAATAAACATTAAAGAGATCACGGCTTATTGGCATTCTTCACCAATGAATGAATGAATGATACTTCAATACAAGATTTAAAGTCTAATATTATTACCTTTTCCTCAGAACCTCAAATTCCTGGGTAAAAATAGAGAGAAATAGTATATAATATAATTATAGTTTTCTTGATTTAAACATAATTATTTTAAAATTTTGTTTTTGGACCTAAGATTTTTCCAATGCAAAGAATTTTTGACTTAAAAGTAATGTACAATAATGTAAAGTAAATGATAGTGAAGGAATCCAATCTAAAAGAGAAGTTAGGCTAGGTCCACATAGAACCAAATACACTGTTCTTCATTTCTTCTAACGCTTCCAACTTCTTCACACTTCCACAGTTACACATTGTTTTTATTTTAGAAATTAATTATTTTTCATATAAAGGGACAAATATATGAAACAAGAATAATTCATAATTTTAAAATAATGTGTAAATGTGAAAGTGTGAAAAGCGTTAGAAGAAATGAAGAACAGTGTATTTGGTTCTATGTAGACCTAGCCTAACTATTCTTTCATAATGGATTCCTTCACTATCATTTACTTTACATTAATGTTTAGTGTTTCTCTATTGTCTTATTAAATATTTTAAGCCATTTGACAATAATTCATTTAATTATCATTGTGACTTAAAATAAAGTTACATTTAAGCTAGAATAGAGAACTACATTTTTAAAAGCAGGTTCAAACAGGTGTAAATCAATCTTAACACCCTCAAATAAATAAATAAATAGCTTTCAAATATATGAAAGTGATCTTTCTCAGCATATATGGATCAAGAATATATGGTTGTATTTGGTGGATAATCCATTAACATCAACATTTCTAAATTATAAATAACAAACATTATCTATCTGTCCCATGGTTACGTTAAAATTGTTATTTTTATATGGTTTAACCAGTCACGTTATCATTCTCATAGGTCACAGATAGAATGTAGTATCCACATCTTATCTGACTCACCAAGTGAATCGTTTGAAAGTACGGTATGGGTAAGAATATGACTATTCATTTTATATGTTCAAGACTATATATACATTCTGGTAATACCATTATGGGAATAGATGAATAATTGGAACCACTGTGACGCCCACCACTAGGAAGGGTGCATGTGAAAGAACGACCTTGGGTTCACAAGAGAAGATAATATTTTATTACAATTTGGTAAAATAACAAAGGTAGAGCAGGTACAAAGAATTACTGAAAACAGGCATCAAGAGCCTATGATCCATGCGGCAAAACATAAGCTCAGTCACCACAAACATTTATAATATTTGCCTCCCTCCCAGGGGAAATAGTTGGGCTGAAGGCCGTGAGATTTAAATTTAACAGCCCGCCAAAAAGGCGCGAATTATTCAAATAGCCACGATGGCTGATGTTTAGTTAACAATATACAAAGACGCTAAAGATGTCTGACACTATGTGATCAAAATAGAGAGCCTACAAATATTAACACTAGATACTAAAAAACTTAAATATGATAGAGGTTAAATGGCTATAATGAGTTACGCAACCTGCCGTAACACTCATACATCTTATCATAAAAAAAACCTACCAGAAATAATGGGATACCAAACAATCTTCGTATCTAGTACAAAAGTATATAATTTCTAATACCCCTAGAAAATGTCAAGGCAACCGCATAGTAACCTAACGTTAAAGATAAGGGCGTGCCGCTAGTACCCAAGCAGTACTCAAGTTAACCAGGATTTCTCCCTGCAGACTAACATAATAGATTAGCGGTTTGACCGCCTTAAAACCAATTTAGAGAACCCATCCAGAGAGTTTTAATAACAACAAAAGGCCCAAAAGGTAGTTTTGAATACGTGTGCCCCCCCTCCCCCCATAATTTAAACCGAAAATGAATTTTGAAGAATATTTCCCAATAATTAGTATTACACTGGCGCCCTCACCTTGTCTAAGCCAGTGGTACAATGAGTGTCGCTTCAACTCATATTAGCCATCTTATAGTACAAAACAGTCCCAACATATTCTCAGAAGAGGGGGGAAGGAGGCTAGATACATAGAACAAAAGGAAGGGAGACCAGTAGCGCTCTGGAAGCTTAGCGGACAGTCGAGTGATTTCTTGGAGATAATAGAACATCCTCGGGCCGGAACAGGAAATACCCTTGTTCAAGTTGCGTTCTAGTTTCATAGTGGCCGGGCATCGATGACGAGTGGGGCGCTGGCTAGGGTCTCGCTTCAGTCTAACTTGTTCAAGCCGCGGGAGTGGATGTTTCAGTGTTGTGTGTCAGCGTCCCATCTGACGGAGCGGAGATATGCCAAACTTAGTGAGTGTTGAAGCTCCATATTACAGGGTGTTTGGTATTAGATGTTGTTGGCGTTTGGAACATCGTTACACCACCATTCATCCTACTGCGTATGAAGCTAGCAATCCCACCACGGATCTTAGTAGAACAGATCCAGGTTTATGAATCTACGTATTATGTTAATATTTGAAACAGGATGCTAGAGTTTAAAAAATAACAATCAATAGGAATACGGGTATCTGTCATGTAAAGATATGCCAAATACAGGGTTCCACTTTATATCCATGGGTTAATAAGCTAAGCTCACTATCTAGGTTTGAATATGTAAGGTTCATAGGATTCCTCGAAATTAATTAAAGCTAGCTGTATATTCTTGAATTGTTATCCCGTTGGTTCACATCTAGTTCAGGGTTAAAACACCCTACATATCTGTGTAAGAAGACCCATATAGCGTCTGCACATTACAGCGGGCAAAGCTTTCAATGAATGCGGAACAAATTTCATATCAGTATAATTAATTATTTTAATTAATCATACCTATCGAATGTCGCTTAAAAATGATTTACGACTCAGATTAATGATAGATGATCAAATATATTATAATAATGGTGCATAACTCCAATACAGCTCACCATTAGATAATTCTGAAGTCCATCGTGGCTATGGTTCTACCTTCGTGTGATCTCACACGTGGGTACATTATTATCTCCCCAAAGGTCTCCCTCATGTGCCCCCTCGCTATACTAAACTAGTGGTAAAATACGCACTATATTACACCGAGTTTTACTACCGTCCTGGCTAAACTCATGCATAATCAATGAAAGACTGTCAACTGTTTTTAAAAGTATAAGGCGTGTCTCGGGTGAGTGATTTAAGATTAAATCTAGTGTAAATCTATTGAATAATCTTGACCAATGCAATAATAAAATGTTGTCTGAGTATAATTTAATATTATGATCAATAAACGATGGACAAATGTAATATTAGTACGATGTATGACTCTAATCAATGAGCGATTATTAAATGTCGTATGGATATGACACACAGCTATGATCAATGAAAGATCAAGATCTAATGCATTATAAGTAAGATGCATACCTCGTATCCATAAATGATAATCAAATGTTGTATAAGCATAATGCATTACTCTAATCACTGAACGAAAATTAAAAAGGTCTTATGGGAATGATTCATGACTCCGATCAGTTATCGTTGTGTACGTATGATGTAGTGCCCTAAATAGACAGTGTTTTAACTTATCATACTTGTTGTAAAGTTTGTACGACTACTTAACAAGAGGGTGGTGGAAGTACATGATTAGGTAATAATAATTTCCGAGTGTGTTTTCATTTCAACAGAGAGGGATGATGGGAGTACAATTTCCTGCATTATTGAAATGTGTCTCGACATATTTTTATTGTTGTTTAATTAGGTATTGCAGAGCAAGCAAAACCTTTCTCACTGATTTATTAATAACTTAGTCGCAAATATCTCTTACATTAATGCTCTTTTATAAGGGCTAATGTATTTCCAGATAAAGATATATCTTTAGCCCTCCCTCTCAGTGCTTGTGTTAGAGAACTGTCTGTCTGTCAATATTCCAAACATTCTGGAGTTTTAATAGGGATAGCAACCCATTTCCCGAAATAATAAGGTATTATATTGGTAAAGGTCAGTTGAATACAAAAGAGGTCAGTGCACCCCCACTTTGCACATGTCATAACCCACTCCAAGGGTTATAGGGTTTTCCTAGACCATATACCAGGGCCCCCAACATTCTCTTTCTTTAAATGTTGAGGGAGGTTAATATATATATTTTTAAATACACATTTAAGGGTGTGTTTGGAATGAAGGAACCGACTGTTAAATATTGTTGTTTGTAAAACATATCTATATTTTTTAATATTCGAATAGAAGTTAAATATTTTCCAGTCAGACGCCTGCCAGCCTCATGTCATCACTTGTTGGACGATGTCCAGGGTGGAAAATATATTTGTTTTCTCTACTCAAGGCCTCATACAATATGCATCAGGACTTAGAAAGTATGCATAAATATGAGGAGGTGTACTGGTTCTGCATCAGCATTAGTTTAAAAATGAGAGCGTTATTATATGTCATACCATTAAAGGCGTATATATAATTAAATATGAGAAGTAGAGTCATAATACTTAGTTAATCAACAAGTTCAGCTTCAGGAGATTATGACCGCAGTATCAATTAATTTACTATTATGGGTTCGAGTAGTCTAGCGTCACGATGTTGAATGTCGTATGCGGCAATGTATCTCTGATTCTAGTTGTTTGTATTAGAATTATTACTTGAGAGTGGAGGCAGAAGGGGTAGAGGTGAGTGAATGTGTATAGGGAGATAAAGTTGGGGGAAAGGGTTGGGTGGGGTGGAGAAGGAAAGTATTATGTAGGTGGAGGTATGCATGATGGGGAGGTAGGGGCTCAAATCCTGTCTAGATTAACTATGAACTGTTTTTATTAAATATACTTTATCTTTATCTTCATGAAAATATGAGAACAACCCACCTCTTTAGTAAAAATCTGCAAATATCCCAGGTGGGTAGTTAGTTATGTAACTCAAAAATCAATCCCTTAATTTAATACCAAAATGAATGGTAATTGTAATATATAGATACAAAGGTTCCCAGTTTATCAAGCTCTAGAATAAGTTATTTCTTGTTCTAGGCCAGCACCCTAGATGTGATTGTGAAACTGAGGAAGGGTGCGATCGTGGACAGGACTAACTTTGCCCCACCAGGATGGCATACTAGGTTCCTCGCCATTCCCAACCTCGTGATGTATGATTCTGTAAATGAAGCTATATATGCCCTTTGGGCTAAGAAAGAAGCCGTGGTGCTCACTGACAATCATCTGACGTATGATCCCGACCCTTGGTACACGGTTGTCCACGGATATTCATACAGGGTGCACTTCTCCGTGGGGTTCCGAGATGGTCTACATCATACCGTCAATTACAAGTGAGAACTAATAGTTGATTTCAATCAAAAGTGAGGTAGACTTTCTGAAATGATTACTTGAGTTATCTCATTCCTTTCTCCACAATACCTGTTCGAATAGTTATGTACTAGGTTATCCCTCATAGAGTATCATGAACTATTCAAGATAGGGGGAAAATATAATACTACCATACTGAGCTTCTCTCAATTATGTCGATATTTTATTTGGACATGCTTTTTGTTCATAATGTTAGGGGGCCAATCTAGTACTTTCTGTCAAAACAATGTTCGATTACATAATCCTCCAAAATTTAGTTAATTAAAATTTGTCTGAAATGTTATGAATGATTATTATAGTTTTTGGTATCCTGGTTTAAAATATGACTTCCATTTTTCTCTATCACGTAAGTAATGTTCTCAAATTGGGTATAAAAATATGGGGAAAGAGTCTGTTAATGAGTATACTGGTTAAACTATATTTATTTGTGTAAATTCATATAATAGTTTTAACTACAAATATATTCATGGAAAATCATTCTCAACACTTTCTGGGGTTTCCAAGTCATTATACTTCTTTTTTCTTTTCCCCTCAAAGCTCCTTTTCAAACTTTTTTTCTTTCAGGCATCGTTCGGCTATTCTCTCTGTAGCATCTAACAGTAGTCCACCATCATTTTGATGTTCCATCTACCCTGTTATCTGCGTTATATTTCCTGATGTCTTGATGAAATTTTTACCCTTTATATTCACATACAACACCAAGATTTTCTAGAAATTAGCCAAAATAGGAATTCAAGAAGTGTACTTTCAAGCTCATCGAACAACCCATGTCAATGAATTTCATGAGTATGCTTGCCACAACATACTTGAAGTTTGGTTCCTTATATCTTCCAAAAAATTTCTTTAGAACCGCTTTAAAAGTTTTCCAGGCCTCCTTATCAAAATTTTCGAATGTTGTTTCAAATATTTTTTCTTTCAGAAGTTTTAGAATATCGGGACTGACAAAAACACTTACTTTAAGTTTTTCTTCTGGCATTCTCTTAAGCTTGTTTTGTTATACAAGTAATTAAAACACTCTCATTCCTTTGACGGAACCTTCACAAATTGTTTTGTTATACCAAGCTTGATATGAAGTGGAGGCCCGAGAACTTTTTATGAATAAACCAAAGATTTCCATAGTACATTTTTGATTCCAGGTTCTAATGCAGGCCCAAGTAACCATGCCTTTTTTATCCATTGTTGCCTCATGTCCCAACTATCCAAATTCACACAAGAAGAAAGGGTGTTTAGAGCATTCTCACTGTTGTCCAAGAAGCATGTAAAGTGCTTTAAGATCTCCATAAAGTGTTTATTCATTATCATTGTAATTCAGTTGTATGAGAATTAAGGCTAAATTCTGGCAGAATTCTTTCAAGTACACATAGTGCCCTAATGGTACTGAAGCATATTTATTACCATTATGGCGTAGCACTTCCTTGAGGCTTCTTTTTGACGATTCAATAATGAGCCTCCACTCGTTCACACCATTCTGTGTGTTAAACCTCGCCATCCAATAAACCAGGTCATAAACTTCTCAACACCTCATCAAAATCCCGTGCTTCATTATTAGAGTCATTGGGTGTCTCCTCTAATTTTTATTGAGATGGGGGGACCGGTATTTCTGGGTCATGAGTACAGGGCGTATAGTCTATAGGAGGTTAGGGTTGAATTATTCTTCTTTATTTTTTAGATTGAACTCCTGCACATAACCCGAACAAAAGAAGCAATCATCACTGTTATTTCAAGGCCCCCTCCAAATAATTGGGACCTCAAAACGCAAATGTATTGTCTTACCTTTTGAACCCCGTCTGAGATTTTCTACACAAATATAACACACTTTGTGTGTGGTGCAAGACTTAACCTGTTCACCAGGTTTCACACCGAAATATGCATAGTATTTTTTTCCCAAAAGTTTTTTATGTTTCTTTACAGTAAAATTCCTAAAATTATAGCAAGAATATCATCTGAATTAAGACAACCCCTTGCAGTTATTTAATACACTTAGTAAACTTAAAATCAGATTAAAACTACAAATAAAATTCAACCACTAAGTAAAAGAGTAAACTTCTGCAGAACTGTAGACTGGATATGACATAACCTGGTTCCTCGAAGATTAAAATAAAACTGAGCAGACAGACAAAGCATTTAAATGAAATGAAATAATGTGGAGAGAGGAAAAATAAAAGGAAATGAATCTTCATCTTATCTCACTGTCTAACAAAGTAAGTAACATAAATATTTCTGAAGTTTTTTTTATAATGACTCATGTCAATATCACTTATTTTCATTAAAACCATCCCCATCCTTACCTATAGATCCTCGTTACTCTAAGAAAACATCTTGATCAAGTGAAAGATAAAAATATAATGTTCTATTAGTTCATGTTAAACCCTGAATATCAGTGCCAGACCTAGACAAGAGAGCCGGATGTGAGGACATACCATTTAGAGGCCCTAGTTTGTTTCTCTCGCTGCTTGATGTGGATTATAGAATATGTATAATTTGCAATAGGAACCAACACATTTGGGGGTGCAAATTCAAAGGAAAACTATATCTGGGAGTAAGCGAATAAAAAAGCTTGAATGCCACTGATATTATATATATATTGAAAATATTGGCTTAGAAACTTATTACTCTATCAGTAGATATTTAAATTGAAAATTTGAGTTTGTGAAAAATTGGTAAGTGATTATTTTTTAAACTATTTTTACAGAACTCAGCACTCAGAAATAAATAAAAATCAATTATTAGTTTTCAAAAATCTTTCCCTTTGCAGACCTATGTTACTTCAACATGGTGGTTATTGTTATTGATCAAAATATCTCTGGATATGAATCGAGTTTAATGTGCCTTCCTAATTTGGTAGTCGGTATAGTAAAAAACAATATTTCAATATTTTTGCCCTAACTTGGGCCTGATGACTTTCCTTGTACTATATCACATAAATCTTTTATTTTAAAATTTACCTTGTCCTTCTTTTAAGGGTGGATTCCTCCATAACTATTTGTAACTGTCAACAATAGGGTCTTATGTGATACTTATTCTTATTAAGGTAATGACTTCTTCTTTCATCAAGTCTGACTCTTCTCTCTTTGATGAGGAAATCAGTAATTACTGTATTTCTTTTGACCAGCCTCGTACTTTTTATCGTCCTATAGTTTTTTCCTAATGTAATTATATTGATTCAAAATTGTATTTATTTTATTTTTATCTGCTTGTGCCATTGTATTTGTGGTATGGAATATATCTTCCTACCAACATACGATTAGTGGTACTCGTTACGGCGTTGCTTGCAGCGTGTCTTTATTCCCATTTTTACCATTAGTATACTTGAGGTTGAGTTTGGAATTTGTATAATTAACGATTATTGTCAGAAATAAATTTACTAGTGATTTATTCAATAATTTTAGACTTACCACGTGCTTATAGAAATGATCATGATTACTTTGCCAAATGCAGCACTTTAGCTATAATCTGGTCACAATTATAAATGAATAATATAGAATAAGACGTATTTTAGGCATGAAATAATAAAAATATAAAATTTAAATAAAAGCAAAATTTGTTTATTATATAAAATTAAGAAAATAATATTGTCAATGCTTTCGAATATTCTTTAGGGGTCAAATCAAGGTCATTACAGGCTCATTGGGGCTGCCAAATCTATTAGTTATTAAATAAAGATCACACATTTAATAAATAGACTTTTCGTTGAATCTTCCTTTGAAAGTTAATTGAAACAAAACTGTTATGACAGGTGCTGTATTATTTATCTTTCTGTTGACTGTTAAAACATAGCTGTAAATCTTATTGCTCATCCCTTGACTATTGAAAATGGAGAATCCAATCACTTTAGACGTGGGATAGGATGGGNCGTGTAAACTTCGTGGTTTTCGAGGGAAAATCAACCAATCCAAATCCAGCCCTATAGTGTTTATCTTAAAAGTAATATAAAAAAAATGCTTCAAGGTGATCTTCAAATTCTCCTTCTTTCATTAAAAACTGTGATTAATATACAATTTAAGACGTGTAGGTCTTTAACTACGAGCTACTTAATAATGACTATATTTTACCAGTATCATAAACCAGACATTATCCACTTGTCTATCAGTTCCTAACATGGCTTTAAAGTCAATATCAGAATACTTATCGAGGAGAACTTAGGTCCTATACATTAAATATACAGCACAGTACAAATACTCATTAAGAGTTTAAATGAGGGAAAAAAGGAATATCAAGCTGAAAATGTGTGTACTTATATAAATGATGCCAGTGAAATAATAATCTCTCTACTCCTACAAAATCTCAGGAGGGAAAAATCCTCTATAGCTGAAAATGGCCCGCCATTTTACATTTTTTCTTTTCCGAATAAAGTGACTGAACAAAAAAGTGATATAAATATCCTTTTTGCAAATAAAAGATCATTAAATAATGGAAAATATGAATTATAAATATTACTACAACAAAATACAGCCTATTTAAAACTGTTTGTACCGAATAAAAGATAAAATATTGGTTCAGGAGCTGTGATCATTAATAAATATTAAATTTGATCAAAAAATGATCCAAACAAAAGTTGAAGAGCGTTAAAAAAAATAAAGATCATCCTTATTACATTTGTACAGTTTATCATGATAACTATAAGAGAAAACAATATACAACAACGCCGCACCCGTAGGACAGTCTAACCCAACGTGCCTGGTCCTAGACGCTCTGCTTGTTTGAGAATACAAACAGTGAACACGTGCGAGTATAAATACGTCATATTATAGAGTCGGGTGCAGCACACTTGCTATCTGTAGATTAGAATTAATTTCACACTCGTGTCTCAGAAATTCGAATTGTCGAGCGTATTAATTAAAATGTTTGCGTTTTTGTGTTGAATGCAAACATTTAAATGTTAATTTCATGTTATTTTCAATAGTATATTTAAAGTTAGTGAAAAATCTGTTAAGGTTAGTACTATATTACAAATTTAAAGAGGATTATTGCACTACAAATGATGAAATTAATGACCTGTTGTTAGGGAAATAATCAATAAATCTGCATTAGAATTGTAGAAGGGATTACACTTGGAGGGTGAAAAACACTTTTCAGGCAGAAAATTCTGGCCAGTTTCTTAGAAAAGTAGATTTATGTTTTAATTTTAAAATTAAGTGTTTATTTCATGGGAAATACGTGGCTGGGCATGATAATCATTCAAATCGCAAGTCAGTAGTCAGGCAGGCAATGACTTTAGAGGTAAAAGAATAAAGTAGCTTTGTTGTGTGCAAAACGAATCAATGATTGAATACAAATAATATTTTTGTTAATAAGGGCAGTGATAAATCCAGTCTGTTGTGTAGTAAGATTTTAATCTTAAGTCCTGTGACCCGTATTTCAGTGGTTTTCATCATTTATCTACTATAAAAGAGAATAAAAGAAGAATCAATTAATCATTGACTGCAATACTGTGGGCTCATTACTTTGAACAAGTTTAAATAATGCGCATATTTATAAGCGCAGAGCAAATTGGTGATTGGTGCTTGCACCTTTATGCAGTACAGTGCTAACACACTTGCATGTATATGGGTATACGGTCATATTTATTACGCCAAATCAGCCCATGCATAACTTCTAATCATGATGGAATTGAAAGAAAACCTGTCAAAAGTAGACTTTAAGAAATTGGTCAATGAAGGTTTTTTTTATAGTATGTAGAACAAAGGGTATTTGGCGTGGAACTGGACCACCAATATGGTCACTGAACAAGTGCTTATGAGGCCATTGAAGTCTCAAGGAGGATTAACTCATGGGCGAGGTGTGACAGTTCCCTCCTTGTTTAGCTGGGTGAATTCAATGCCTGCATGTATGCAAGTGACAGGAGCAGTAGAACCATTTTGTGGCATTGTTCCGGTAAATTCTGATAAGCACGTTGAGTTGCGAGATTCTCGTCAATGTCGCAATAGTTCAGAGGTAGAGAGATTCATGAAATGGCTAAGGAAACACTCTCCATTTAATAGCATTCCCAGAATCCTGGTTTCGTTTGAAATGGTATAGCAGGACACTCATCTGTGAACTGTGGTGTGGCTGAAATTATATTTTTGGAAAGTAATTCACCCAGGCCCATTTTAAGCGCAAAAACAAAGTAAACAATCTTGCAGCCATGAGCAGAACTATAAATATAGATGGACAGAATGTGGTAGCAGATCATAATTAGCTTTTTCACCTAAGCGTCTTTGATATACACACCTGCCCTTATTTTAATGGGGAAAATAGTATTTTCTGGTGGCTGTGTTTGAAAATTTTTGGCCTAGGAGCTAAAGCCAATATCTGTTGTAGATGATGGTGATTTTCTTAACAGAGTAGTTTGCCCAAAAATGGCTACTTTCTTCTAAATTTGCAACCACTAGTTGAGTTTGTAATCAAGAACACGGGCACAAGTATATTGTGTTCGATTGATACAGTTTTGGAGCCAGGTCAAAATACATTGAACACATGATACGGACAAGTAACATTGGAAATTATTGTGAGTCCTACAACGATACCAACTGCATTGTAACATGAATTTCTTTTAAATTCATCAAAAAGACGAGTTTCATAGATCTTATCGCTGTTGATCTGCCTGCTTTCAAATATTTCAAGCTCCCGTTGATCTGGACACAACAATAATGAACACAGACATAGACTTAGCATGGAGAAGCTTTCAATCAGTTGTGGTTGGAAAAAACACCGACCTGATTGTGTTACTTTTTGATCTCAGATTTCAGCTTTTTTGGTCCAATTTCACAAGCATGCCAAAGAAAAATTTTCAGTATTCTGGACCTTCAGTAAGTTTAGGAGATGTCATTGAAAATATTATATTTATTCGTGCAATAACAGGATATGATATCAATGTTCAAAAAATGAAAACGGACTACTTTCAATTTTTTTAAAGAAAAGGCAAGGCAGAGTAGAATTGCTTGTTTTCAATGAAAGGACATCCCCATCAGACGATAGTTTTGGGGCAGGATAACATTTTATTGTTCGTATTTATGGTGGTAACATCTTCGATGTCCAAGACAAAACATGGTACAGAGTACGTTAGTACGGTTGCAAAGCAGTCATTAAGCGCCAAGTTTGATCTAGATTGGTTTTGTAATCAACATCTTCTGCAGCAATACACCAAAGCCTGTGAGCCTTATATCAGGTTTAAATAAATGGGGATAGGCGAATAAAGGTTACCTTTCCCTAGTGCCAACCATTTTAATACTTGCTCCAAATTGTCTTCTTCGACTCATATTATATAATTGCAAATCCATCTCTGAGCAAAATTGTGAATATCGTCGTTACGGCCTCCCCTGCACAGATATGTGTGGGCTAGGTGGAATAGAAGTGTGTAAGCAATGGGAAAAATACATCTGAAGTCGGTGGAAAAGAAATCAATGATGCAGTGGATGACTATGAAGAGGAGACGTCAACAAAGCATCACCGCCGGAACACTGTTATGGTAACCGATGCACCTCCCCCCCGCCGAGTACGACGTTCTCGTTGAATTATTAAATGGTAACTATGTGGCGGTGACGTGACTGCACCTCCCCGCCACTCCTTGCTCGCGCGCAGCTGACTGGCGCAGGGGTTCAGGATAGTTGCCGAT